>APFE030350887.1:0-21084 GCA_000404065.3 Pinus taeda
CATGTTACATGATCAGGGGTTGCCATTGTTTTTGTGGGCAGAGGCCTGCAACACAGTTGTTTACTTGCAGAACAGGAGTCCGCATCGTGCCTTGGGGCACATGATTCCGGAGGAGGCTTTCTCTGGGAAGAAGCCTGATATTGGTCATCTTCATATCTTTGGATGCATTACATACTCCTATATACCCAAGGAGAAGAGGAACAAACTAGAGCCCACCGCAGAGAAGGGTATCTTTGTGGGCTACAGTGAGACCTCAAAGGCCTTTCGGATTTACATTCCTGCACAGAGGAGAGTTGTTGTCAGACGGGATGTGAAGTTCGATGAGGACAGGGCCTTTAGGAGATCACGGGAGTTGGAGTATCTGGATCACCAGACCCTCAGCAGCAGTTGAGTCAGTCACAGGGATCCAGTGGGCAGGGATCAGGAGGATCAGGAGGATCTGGAGGTACATCTATGAGGATGTCAGGTCCATCAGTGAGCAGTGGCTCACCGAGCCAGAGGGGTGGTGCTCCGAGCAGGGCACAGAGCAGTTCACTAGGGAGTCCACTGATGGACAGTTCACACGGTACCTCAGCTTCTACATGTTCAGGTGTAGGCACGAGGACAACAGACAGACAGTCAGGAGTTCATGCTACTGATGGTGATGAGGAGGAGGAGTTTCATTCTCCTATGGGATAAGCATGCTCAGGGAAGAGGAAGCCCAAGTGGCTTCAGGACACCTTGAGAGATGCCACATCTGTTGCTGAGCCGAAGAGGCCGGTCAGAGAGAGTAGACCACATGAGAGATTTTGTAATTATATGGCGATGGTTACCAGCATCCTTGACTCTGAGCCTTCTAGCTATGAGGAGGCAGCTAGCCAGCAGGTCTGGAGAGAAGCCATGCAGGAGGAGTATTCTTCTATCATGAAGAATGATGTTTGGGAGGTGGTGCCGAGGCCTGAGGGCAAGTCCGTGGTTACTTCCAGAGGGCTTTACAAGGTAAAGCATGCTGCAGATGGCAGCATTGAGAAATTCAAAGCGAGGTTTGTGGCTAGAGGGTTCTCCCAGGTAGAGGGAGTTGATTATGAGGAGACCTTCGCTCCCGTGGCTCGATATACTTCGATTCGCTCCATTATATCGATAGCAGCAGAGATGGGTTGGAAGATCCACCAGATGGATGTGAAGACCGCATTTCTCAATGGCTTCATACAGGAGGAGGTGTACATTGAGCAGCCACAGGGCTCTGAGGTGCATGGGAAGGAGTCCCATGTGTGCAGACTGAAGAAGGCCCTTTATGGCCTGAAGCAAGCTCCCAGAGCTTGGTACTCCAGGATAGATACTTATTTGCAGGGATGGGTTTCACAAAGAGTGAGGCAGATCCGAACCTTTACTTTATTGTGATAGGTGAGGAGCCTCTCATTCTGGTGCTGTATGTGGATAACTTGGTCATTACAGGTGCAGAGAGACTCATAGAGCACTGCAAGAGAGATCTTGCGACGGAGTTTGAGATGAAGGACATTGGCTTGATGCATTACTTTTTGGGTTTGGAGGTGTGGCAGGAGGAGGGGCATTTCTTCCTGGGGCAGGGGAAGTATATTGTGGACATCCTTAGCAGATTCCACATGGAGGATTGTAGACCCATGTCGACACCGATGATCACCAACTGGAAGAAGCTTCATGCTTCGGATTCCGAGTTGGTGGATCCCACAATGTACAGGCAACTGATTGGATCCTTGATGTATTTGGTCAACACTAGACCAGATATCTGTTTTGCAGTCAATACGATGAGTCAGTTTATGTGTGAGCCTAGGAAGGTTCACTGGGTGGCTGCAAAACACATTTTACGGTACTTGCAGGGGACAGTGGATTATGGTCTGGACTACAGGCAGGGAGATGGAGTGAGATTGGTAGGATACACTGATTCTGATTGGGCAGGTTGTCCTTCTGACAGGAAGAACACTTCAGGGTGTTGTTTTGGGTTGGGTTCAGCAGTTGTGTCATGGTTCAGCCGGAAGCAGTAGTCAGTAGCACTGAGTTCAGCAGAAGCAGAGTATATGGTAGCCAGTCTAGCTAGTTGTGAGGCCATCTGGCTTTACAAGATGTTGTTTGGCTTATTTGGTCAGTCGTTGAGACCTTTAGTGATTTACTGTGATAATCAGAGTTGCATTAAACTCACGGAGAATCCAGTAATTTATGACAGGTCAAAGCATATCGGGATCAGATATCATTTCATCAGAGACTATGTTCAGAAGGGAGCTGTGAAGCTTGAGTATATTTCCACTGATAAGCAGGTAGCAGACATTCTTACCAAAGCCTTATCACGGGGCAAGCATGTTTACTTCAGAGACAAGATGGGTGTGTTGAGGAACACCTTCCTCGGTAAGAGGGAGTGTTGAAATTTGGTACCGGAGGACAGGTGGTTCCCTTAGGCTTTGATCTTTGGCCTACGGAAAAGTGTCCAAAAGATTTTAATTTTTCTCCTAAAGTGACTTTATAATTTTTATAAAGTTAAAATCTAATTTAAAAGTGACTTTAAGTGATAAAGTTACTAAGTCTAATTTAAAAGTGACTTTAAGTGATAAAGTTACTAAGTCTAATTTTAAAGTGACTTTTATAAAGTCAATGAAAAATTAGAAAGGAAAAGTGACTTTGGAAATCAATGACTAAGTGGGTCTTTATTAAAGTGGGGTGAATTAAAAAATAGAAAGTGAGATTTAAATGTGCATTTAATCTCAGCCATTGATCTAAATCTATTTCAGCGATTGGATTTAGAGATCACCCAAAAGTCACTTGGATCACCAAAAGTCACTTGGAGTTATATTAAAGGAGGAAAAGGAGGAAAAGATCATTCATTCTTTCATGAGCAGATTGGGAGAAGGAGAGCAAGAGAGCAAGGGAGATTTCTGGACAAGAAGGAAAAAGAGGCAGCAGTTTGGCACACATACCAGGGAGCTCTTCAGCAAAATCAGAACAGCAGAAAGACAAGCAGAACAGCAGCAAGAACAAGCAGAAAAAGCTGATTTTTTTTGCTGAAAACTGAGAAGTTTCCAGGTGGTCCGTTGGGCTGAAAACGGATAAGTTTGTTTGCTGAAAAAATTATTTTGCTGAAATTTTCTTGCTGTAAAAAGACATTTTTCAGAAATAAAGAAGAGCTCTCAAACTGGTTTTCCCTAAGAGTTGTAGGGGGTTTTTCCAGGGTCACGTTGACCAAAAATATCTGTGTTTTAATGTGTTTTAATGGTTGTTTATTACTGCTGATTTTTATTTCTGCAATTTCTAGCATTCTGTAAATTTTCCAGAATTTGTGTTTTCAGCAAAATTTATTTTTTTCCAGCTTGTTGAATGTATGGTTATGGGAAACGGCATTTAACTACATGGGAGAAATAAGGAGAAACTGAAAACCGGGGTGGGAAAACAGAAATTTTAACACCAGAATTGCCAGAACTACTAGAACTGTCGGGAACAGCTGGAATTGCCGAAATTACCGGAATTGTTGGGAACAGCCAAAACTGCTGAAACTACCGGGAACTGCCGGAACAGCCAGAGCATCTGTCTCCGAAGGAGAGTAGCATGCAAGGGAGAACTAACTAACATTAGGACAGTTGTATGGTACCTAGCAGCAAATACACCAAGCATGCAAGGGACAGCGAGCATGCAACAACAAGCATGCTAAGGACAACAAACATACTAGGGACAACAAGCAAGTAAGATGCAGCCAACGCATAGGTCAGTATGGCAACATGGTGCAACAATGGCACATAATGCAATACAGTGATGGGTACAGTCATGATTAATGAAGCGTGATGAGATGCAGCATACTGATGATGGGTGCAGCGCGGTGAGGTGCAGCATGATGATGAAATACAGCACAACGATAGGTGAAGGAGTCACCTTGGAGAATCAGTTGAAGCAGCATGTCTTCAACAAATCTCATGTATCATCTTCTTAGAGATGATCTATGCCCTTATCTAGATAGGTCAAAGTGTTGCCTTCTGTAGTAAATGTACTCTCTCTCTCTCTCTATGTTGAACTATTGAAGAACATATAAGAAGAATTGATCAAGGGCTTCCCCACATTGGGGTTTGTCCCTGGCTAGTGCCACATCTTGTGTCCTCGTCTTGGCTTGTCTTCTGCGATTTATGTTTATGTTCTATCTGCAGTGTACTTCAATCCTGATGTGATTGCTAATCTGGAAATGATATTGAGCAAATTGTGAAAATTGAAATAAATTGCTCTAAGCATAGAACATACCTAAAATTAACATAACTACATGTTGGATTTTGGTGCATCAGTTTGTGTTATGACCAAGGGGGTCATGGAGCAACTCAATTTGAGAATTTCGAGGCCTTACTACAACATGTGTGCCATGGATTCTAAGAAGATTGAAGTTCATGGGTTAATCAAAGATTTACAAATTCATTTATCGATGTACCTTGACATAATGATTATAATGGACATAGTTGTAGTCGATGTTCCTGATGCTTGGGGCATGTTGTTGCCCAGGAAATGGGCCTCTGATATAGGAGGAAGTATTCAAATGAATTGGTCATATGCTACAATTCCTTCTCCTAGAGGTGATGGATTTGTTATACTTAACAGAGAGACTGAAAGAAGATACCATGATAAAGATCCTAAGAGTCCCCATAATTAAATAATAAAGGAGCAACCTAGCCTTTGGAATTATGACATTTTGTCTAACTCTATAATTCCCCCAGAGGTCAAGATTGATGAGAAGGTGGTGATTTAAAGAATAAGGTATGGTATACGTATTTTGATGGTGCATCTTCTAGGCATGGTAAAGGTGTTGGAATTGTATTAAAGTCTCCCCTTGGTCATATTTTCAAATTTGCCTATAGATTGGAATTTGAAGCGACCATCAATGTTGCCGAATATGAAGCCTTATTGTTGGGCCTTGAATTGGAAAAAATTTGAGGGTTAAGTTGCTTAGTATCAAGGGAGACTCTGATTTGATTATCATGCAGATTAAGAACAAATTTACTTGCAAGAATCAAAGATTAAGAAATTATCGAAATGTTGTATGGGATACTAGGGAATGTTTTGATGCTCTTGATCTAGAAGCTATCCCTAGAGAAAAGAATAACTTGGCCGATGAACTTGTCGTTGACAGCATCTACTTTGCAATTATATGATGAATTGTTGAAGGATGAGGTTAAAATGGAAATTATTTTTAGACCTTTTGTACCTGACAATGTGGAGCATTGGCAAGTTTTTGATGATGAAAAACAGGTGATTTGCTTTCTTAATAAGTTGGATGAATTTGAAAATTTTGAGGTTAGTATAAAGAGGATGGATCTGATAAACATGAAGATGTAACTAATCCTACTCCCAGGAACATTGTAGCTTTGGAGCGGCATTTTGATCATCATGATGCTGCAAGGAAAAAGGATGAAATTAAGATGGATCTAGGGAAGTTCATTGAAGTAAACATTGGTACCTCTAGTGACCCTAAAATCATGAAGATTGGTAAAGGTACTAGTGATGAAGAAAGAAAAAAGTTGGTTAATTTACTTCGTGAATATAGAGATGTTTTAGCATTTTCTTATGATGAGTTAAAAGTTTATACAAAAGATGTCATGGAACACACTATCCCTTTAAAAGATGAAAATGCTAAACCCTTTTGTCAAAAGCTTAGGCAAATATGTCGGAAAATATAACTAGGTTCGGTCTTCATTAATGTATTTGAGTCATCATGTAATGTACTTGTCAAAAGAATAAAGAAAATAATTCTTATTAATACTATTATGACTTATTAAAGCATGGGTTTCATGCTTGGGTCATCATGTTTTAGGTCAAAGTCCCTGTTGAGGACTTCTAGAATTTATTTTGAGTTAATAGAGTCATTGTACTTTTAAAGAGACCCTTCTTGGGCTTTTGAATCATGTAAAAAGGTTTAGTATTGAGTCAAAAATGAATTATGTTACCTCCACACCAAGTCGGCCTTAAGATGATCAAGTCAGCCTCAAGGAGGGTTATTCAACCTCACCTAAAGACTACAAAAGAAGCAATTCGAATTCATTTGGAGGAGAACATCTCATGCAAGTTCAATATCTCTCTAGAAGCTGGGAAAAGTGTGAAGTGAAGGAAGAGGGCTAAAGAAGTGCGAGTTTGGTCAAGGTGAAAGAAGAAAGGAAAAGCGAAATTTCGATGCATCTCTCTCTCTCCCTTGTGCCCTAGATTGGAATATCAAAGTTCTCTTGTTGATGTGGCTGCCAGTTGTTGCATGTTGTTGTTGCTAAAACAAGTACAGGTCGAAGTTGCTATTGTTGGATGTTGCTTCCTCAGGAAGTTGTATTGGTCCAAGATTGAAGTTCCTAAGTGAAGATCGAAGTCTTTTAGCCAAGAGAGATGTCTCCAAAGCAAGATTGAAGTTATTGGGACCAAAAAAGTGTTGCATAGTGTTGCTACTATTGTTGCTATTGCCAGGTCAAATAGGATCATCTGCAAAGGAAGAAGAAGGTTTACTTGGTGTGGAGGAAAGTTTGTGTCAAGGTCTAAAGTGTGAAAATTTGGATGCCCAAATTTCTAATGCAGCAACTGATTACGTTTCTCCTATTTGTTAATTACTAAACCAAATTATTCACTATTTCCTACAATGAACATTGAAATGAATACACTGCAGCCTTCACCATTTAAATAAAATGCGGAAACAAGAAATTGAACAAGAAAGAAATACAACACATCTACACAGTTATTTTTGGACAAATGTCCCCGAAAAAACCCAGTGTGGGAAAACCGATGCAGCAACTTTGAGGGTTTTATTATTAAGCAATAATAATTTCTCGATACAATCTCTGGATGCCTTCTTGGCTATCCAGTACAGAGAATATCACTGGCAAAGAGATAAGTGAGATTACCACACACTATTGTTGGAAATATGACTGATGCAACCACTGAATGAACACCCCCTAGCTCCCTCTGTGTTGCCACTATGCAATCACTGCGTCAACCCAACGTCACAGTCTCTAGGGACCGTATTACCCCTTCTGCTGATCGATTTGACTCTGAGATTTTGACTTTTGCTCTTCCAGTCTCACACCCCGCTTTCATCCACAAAAATCGATCCCTCCAACAAATTTTGGATCTCCTCAAGGCTCTGCGCTGCCTCTGCGTCAGCCTACGCTACCTCTGCGTGACCCTGCGTCAACCTCTTCTGGCTTTGCGTTGTCTCTCTCGTATCTCTCTCTGCCTTCTCTACTGAGTATTCTTGGATCAGGAGAAATCTCCAACCGAAACTATCCCTGCTCCTCACTACAAAAGCTCACTTCGAATTCCTCACCGGTCGCTGCTCTGCTTCAGAACTTCGATCTTCTGAACTCTACTTGATATGTTCTCCAAGTGCCCCTCAAGCCTCTTCTTATATCTTTCTGTTGGACAACCAACGGCCCAGATTATCTTCTAATCAATGACTTAAATCATTTTGACTTGATCCTCATCTTCTTCTAGAAGTTACACCAACAGTTTAGATTAATACCCATTAATTATTTTAACTTCCTAAGTTTAGACTTAGGTTCCCATTAAAAATAATTAATTATTTTAATAAAACTATCTCCTAGTGGAATTTCCCAAAACGATTTCTGAGTATTGGAGAATGCATGTGTCTAAGCCTCCCTGCAAATTTTGAGACTTAGAGAACATCCAATGCTACCAGAAATCAACACTCCCTCTTAGCGAGGAATGTGCTCTAGCAATGCACCCTGTTGAAGCATCACTTTGTTCTGCAACATCTCCTTCTGTGTTGTTGATGTCTGACAACTTGTCCACCAACTACTATGTGAATGTTGCATTTGTACTGCTGCTAACCCTGCCACTATCAACACTGCATCCGACCTACAACTCCCTCTCAATTATGCATCCCTGTTGTTACTGGCACTACCATTGCCAACACTGCATCTGCACTACAACCTTCTCCAACTATTGTTGCTACTGCATCAAAAACAGAAAAGTATCCCAAATTACTGAACTGGTGTTCAGTATGATGCATCTCGTTGCTGAAGTCTTATTTGTGCCAACTGCACTGTTATCAACTTTGGCTCAGCATTGCTCAGTCTCTAGCACTTCTAGCCACTGCAACTATCACTCCGACACTCCTCTGCACCAACTGACATTGGTCCATCCTGCTACTTCTAATCTGGGCTCCCATAGCAAGGAATTGATCCGAGAGGTGGGCTCCTCAAAGATCCTGCCCAACTACAGTCCTTTCGAACTACAATTCTAGATCTCCCCACCTCCCTCCTGGAGATGCCTGGGCTTTCATGGCGAACTCCTCCTCGATCTTCACGGCTGCAACCTCCAGATCATGCTTCTCATCTTTGTCCTTCTTCTTGAGAGGACACTATGTTGCATAGTGACGGAATTCACCACACCTAAAGCATTTGATCTTCGAAACATCTTTCTTCTTCTTTCGTTGCTCCTGTTGCCCCTTGGATGCAAGGGTTGCATTCTCTTCCTCCTCCTTGGGCTTCGACCCACTGCTGCTTCCGTCAAATTTACACTTGACCAAGTCTCTCCTCAGCTCCTCTTGCTTAAGAGCTGCCCACATTTCATCCCAGTTTGGCAAAGTCGCCTTGCCAAGATGCTTTGGACAAAAACTTGCCACTCCTCCGAAATTGAATTCAGAGTTAGTCTTACCATCTCGGAACCTTGAGGTGTTGACCCCACAGATGCCAGCTCATCTCGGGTCTCCTGAAGCTTAGTAAGGAACGAATCAATGTGTTCCCCATTTTGCATCTGCATAGATCTCATCTTCTGCTCTAAGTACATCTTTCGCTGCTCAGAAGATCCCTTATATAGTGTTGACAAGGCATCCCACATCTCCTTGACAGTGTCTCTGTCAGCGATGTGACAGACTATATGATTCTTTACTTCGTCGAGAATCATTCTCTTTGTCTTCGCCATTTCTCCCTTGTACTTCTTGAGCGGATCTGGATTTGCAGGCTCAGCTACCACGCTATCGACGTAGACTTTGAGAAAATGCTCATCCAGAAAGCATGACATCCTTGCCTTCCAAATCACATAGTTGGATACCCCATCCAACCTATCCTAATCTCTCAGTCCACTAGCTGCCATCTCTGCCAATCAAAATGTCGAATGACCATCCCTTGCTGCTGCTCAACAAATGAGAATTTGAATTCCCTGGCTAGGAATTCTCTGAGGAAGAAATTCCCTTGAGTGTTTCTTCTTCCCTCTAACATCTTTCTGCCCAGCAACTGCCTGCAGAAAACTGCGTCAAGCCAGGAACCCCTCTTCGCTGAAGCTACTGCTGCACTTCTCCCTCTACCGTTAACAGATTTTGATCTGGAAATCCTACCTTTCTGTCGACTCACTCATAGAGAGATTTACCACGAAAATCTAGCCCTTCCAACGTAAACTGCGCAATCCCTCTGGGGATTCGATTTGTTGCCTCTGCAGGAATTTCTAACTCCCTTCCTCCTTCAGCGTTGGGCTCTTCTGACACTATTCTCTTGTTTCACCTGTAGCTCTAATACCGTGTGAAAATTTGGATGCCCAAATTTCTACTGCAGCAACTGATTGCGTTTCTCCTATTTGTTAATTATTGAACCAAATTATTTATTGTTTCCTACAGTAAACACTAAAACGAATACACTGTAGCCTTCACCATTTAAATAAAATGTGGAAACAAGAAACTGAACAAGAAAGAAATACAACACATCTATACAGTTATTTTTGGACAAATGTCCCCAAACAAACCCTGTGTGGGAAAACCGGTGCAGTAGCTCTGAGGGTTTTATTATTAAGCAGTAATAATTTCTGAATACAATCTTTGGATGCCTTCCTGGCTATCCAATACAGAGAATATCACTGACAAAGATCTGATTGATCCAACCATTGAATGAACAGCCCCTAGCTGCCTCTATGTTGCCTTTGCGCAGTCACTGCATCAACCTAACGTCACAGCCTCTAGGGACCGCGTCATCCCTTCTGCGGATCAATTTGCCTCTGAGATTCTGACTTTTGCTCTCCAGGTCTCACACTCCGGCTTCCAGCCACAAAAATTGATCCCTCTAGCAAATTTCGAATCTCCTCAAGGCTTTGAGTTGCCTCAGCGTCAACCTACGTTGCCTCTACGTGGCCCATGTGTCAGCCCACGCTGCCTCTGCATGGCCCTGCGTCAACCTCTTTTGGCTCTGCACTGCCTCTCCCGGATCTCTCTTTGTCTTCTCTGCTGAGTATTCCCGGATCAGGAGAAATCTCCAACCGAAACTATCCCTACCCTTCACTACAAAAGCTCACTTCGAATTTCTCACCAACAGCTGCCCTGCTTCAGAAATTCGATCTTTTGAACTCTACTCGATATGTTCTCCAAGTGCCCCTCAAGCCTCTTCTTATATCTTTCTGTTGGACAACCAACAGCCTAGATTAACTTCTAATCAATGGCTTTGATCATTTTGACTTGATCCTCGTCTTCTTCTAGAAGTTACACCCACAATTTAGATTAATACCCATTAATTATTTTAATTTCCTAAGTTTAGACTTAGAGTCCCATTAAAAATAATTAATTATTTTAATAAAACTGTCTCCGTGTGGAATTTCCCAAAACGATTTTTGGTATTGGAGAATGCATTTGTCTTAGCCTCCCTACAAATTTTGAGACTTGGAGCACATTCGATGCTACCAGAAATCAACATAGAGTCTTGGATTATCTCAGGAAAACTATTGAAAGAAGAATTATTGACTGGGTTTTCCCCTAGAGAGGGGTTTTTCCTTGGCAATGTGCCTATATCTAGTGTCCATTGATTTATGTGCTATTTTTTTGGTAATTGCTTGATAAACTAAAAGAAGGAATACATAAAGGAAATATAATAAGAAATCATGAACACCACAAGTAATTATCAAGTATAAGAAAATCTTTCTGCCTTTCTGATTTTCTAACATGGTATCAAAGCTTTGGTGAAGAAAGAAGAAAAAGGTAGTCTCAAGCACTAGATCAAGGAATTATTCAGAAGGATTATTCAAGGGAAGAAGTCTACTATCTTCAAGGACAATGTCTAACACAATCAAGGGAGAGAACAAACTTGAAAGAGCCTCAAACTACAGGTCTTGGAAGAAGATGACTGACCTCATTCTTGAAAAGAACAAGGTACTGGATGTTATGAAACCAGCTCACAAAAAGATAGATCAACGCCTTAGAAATAAGCCTTTTCGAGGGGGCAACCTCCTTTACATTACACAAATGAACAATTCTTAGATGATACAAATGACAAGACCTCCTTTCTAGATATAGGAGTCTAAGGGGTCATAATATAATCAGAGCTAACATAACAATAATGATGTAAGGGCACAATAATAACAGTATGGGGACTACATGGGGACAACAATATAATAATGGGGTTGTACTAATAACAATAAGGGGTTAAGCTAGTAGTATAGGGGCCTAATATGCTCCTTTCCTTCAAAAAGTGTTGTCCTCAAAAATTGATTAGTTCTTGATGCTTCTATATAAAATAACTTGTCCTTCCATGTGGAAACTTTAGTGGGTAAGTTCTTCCACTTGATGAGATACTCTGAAATTGATCGATTTCGTAGCTGTTAGGTTCTTGTTTCTATGACTGGTCTAGGTTCCAATATGATTTTTCTTCCTTTTCAAGTTTTGACAATATTGTTTGAATTGGGATATTCTGCAACTTTTGAATGAGTGGCCACACTTCTTTGTCCTTCTTCCATTCATCCCTCGCTTCATTTATCGAATCTGGTTTTATAATAGATATAGCACAAAACAAGGCTTCCACATCCTCATCCTTTCTTAACAGTGCATTTGCAAGAAAGAATTTCTTCCCTTTTCTGTACATGATGTCAAAGTCATAACCCAACATATTTGTGACCCATTTTGTCTATTCTTCTAAAGATAATATTTGTTCTAAAAAGTATTTAAGACTACCATGATCCATTTTTACCTTGAAGTGTCTTCCAATTGGGTGAGGTCGCCATTTCTTAAGTGCATGTAGTATTGCCAAAATTTCCTTCTCATAAATAGCTTGCTTGAGATGTAGCCATAAAAATACCTAATCACCTACATCAAAACTTTTTTCACTGCGATGTTGATCTACAAATTGTATCATTCGATTTTGCACCAAAGTGGTGTGATCCTTTAAAAGTTGGAGAACTTGTTGTTGATGTTCGATGTGATATTTCACTACTTGAACCCTTTTCTTCTTGATATGTCCTTCTATCTTGAGATTCTGAGGAGTGGTAATTTCTTCCAATGCTTTACTAGATATGGTTGGATTCATTTCTTGATGTTCAATGTGATCTTTCACTTCTTCAACATTTTTCTTCTTGATATGTCCTTCTATCTTGATAGTTTGAGGAGTGGTATTTCTAGCCAATGAAATACAAGATATGGTTGGATTTATTTCGTCTTTCTTGATGTGATATTTCACTTCTTGAACCTTTTTCTTCTTGATATGTCCTTCTATTTTGAGAGTTTGAGGAGTGGTAATTCTTGCCAATTATTTACAAGATATGGTAGGATTGATTTCTTCTTTCTCTGGGGTTGGGTCCTGGTGAATATCCTCTTATTTTGATGTTTATTGACCCTTTTCTTCCTCCTCTTCATACTCTATGTAAAATAATTTCTTCTCAGTACACTTATGACCTTCAGTGCATTCGCTATCACAATTGTAACAAAGCCCTTTTTCTATTTTTTCTTCCAATCATTGTGGTGTAAACCTTGTAGGTTGTGGAAGTCTAGGAGAAGAAACACTTCCATAATTATAGTAATGAGTGGTGGGATTCCTTGTTTCCATAATTTTGCTTTCAATTTTTCTTGTCCACCTGAATGCCTTCTCCAATGAATTAGGTTCCCAAAGACAAACCTCATGTTGAATGTTATCCTTTAAAGCACCCATAAAAACATCAATCCTTTGTTTCTCTGGAATATCATTTACCCTTATATTTACTTTTTGAAAGTCCTCAATGTGCTTTGGGATTGAACAATTTTGCTTGAGATTTATCAATTAGCTAAAGAAGGTGTTTCTCTTTGTATACTCGTAACATGCTATCATTTCCTCTGTGAAAATTGACCATGTAGCAAGTGGTTTACGAGAAAAAACCCTTTATACTATAAAAATTGATCTGGTTCTAAATATGAAGATGAAATGCGTACCTTTTGTAACAGTTTCACCTCATGTAGATTAAAATATTGCTTTATCTGTAGTATCCAAGTTACCGGATCCTTGCCATAAAACTTCCTCATATGTCCTTTTCTTGATTTTAGGAGATTGATCTTGAAACAACTATAACTCTGTAATTTCGGCTCTTCCAGTTCTGAAATTGAGAGTTGCAGTAGATCTATATGTCCTCTTTCCAATGCCACCAGACTTATCAAAATTGGATTATCCAAGAAAGAATTATGCACAATCTCCCAAGATGACCTGATTATATACCATTTATTATGAGAGAAAATTGTATGAAGTTCCAAGTGTCATTGTTTTGACCTTTAGATCTGAAAATATACAAAAGGAACCACAGTCTGTCCTCTTTCTATAACTTCTTATGAAATTTCAATTTGATGCTCAGAGAGACAGTTATGACAATTTTCCCAAGGTGATCTGTTTGGAATGTAATTCGGGGGTCTTCAAAAACCCTAACTTCCTCAGACTATATCTCTAAAACTATAGAGAGATAGGATCAGAAATTTGGAGTTGAGTTTTGGACCGATTTCTTCTCAAATGGGTTTTTTTTTTATCTTCTGAAACTATGTAGCAAAAATGTTATAGTGAAAATGCCACAAGGACCTGTTTGGAGCAGTGAAACCCTAGAATCTAAAGCTCTGAAATCAAATGTTATGGAACTAGCTCACAAAATGATAGAAAAGAAAGATAAACACCTTAGAATTCTGCTTCTTCAAGGGGGAAACCTCCTTTACATTACAGAAATGAACAATTATTGGATGATACAAATGAAAAGACCTCCTTTCTATATATAGGAGTCTAAGGGGCATAATATAATCAGAGCCAACATAACAATAATAATGTAAGGGCACAATAATAACAATAGTGGGCTTCTACGGGGCACGATAATAACAATATGGGGACTACATGGGCACAATAATATAATAACGAGGTTGTACTAATAACAATAAGGGGTTATACTAGTAGTATATGGGCCTAACACAAATTAAGCATAAGGTTCCTCTTGGAAAGGACCTTCCTTATTTCTAAAATGGAAGTAGTCATATCTTCTATATTTAGCTCCTAGAGGTCATATCTGTTCTTACTGTTGAGGAAGTGGATGAGTCTATTTACATCCTCCGGCTTATTTCCCAACTCTTCCTTCACCTTTTGGATAGCTTCCATAGCTATCTTTATCAACTCTGTTTCTTCAAAAATTAGCTAGATTGATGGCGAAATATCATTGACAAAGTCAATGATATTGGCCCACAACATTTCTTTGGTTTGTCCAAGTGGTTTCTACAGTGCGAAATCCTTCTCTACGATTTTGATTCTCTCACCCATCCTTTGGGCCCTTCGTGTTTCTTCTTTCTGCTTTAGTTGGGCAAGTCTGTAGTCTGTTTCCAAACTTGCAACCTTTTCTCTTAACTTGTTCATTTTAGTAGCCTGGATAGACATGTCTTCCATGGATTTAACAAGTTCTGTTGCTTTCTCTCCTGATGCACCTGCTACTAATGTAGCCTCTGTTGTTGTTGGCAAGGTTGTTTCAAGTGGAGTTTTAGGTGCCAAAGATGCTTCTAGTGTGGATGGAAATGTTGTGGAGACTGTGGGGATAACATTTTTTGAAGAGGTGGACACATCTTCCTATTTTAATTGGATCAAAGAATCCATTTCTTTTTCATCTTCTTTAAGTTGGTCATTCAATTTCAAGACCAAGTCCATTAGTTTTTCATGCCCCTGCTGGGCTTCGAGGACTTCCTGTGTTTGTGGATGATGTAGCTGAGGTATTTTTATTTGTTTCTTCAATCCAACTATGTCATCATTTTTACTTTTGATAAGTTGTTATGTAGCTTTTATATCCTAGGATTGTGTCCCAATTCAATTACTAAGTCCTCCAAGGACTTGATCCTTCTGTCCATGGCCTGTGAGGAGGCCTTTTCCAACTGGAATTGTGCTGAGATGTTGTTCAGGCAGTTCCGTAGCTAATGGGCACCTATGGCTTTACCTTTCACGATGGAGTATATCATATTTCCAGCCTGTCTATGTAGCCCAATTTGGTTTATGGGATGAATATCCCTTACTAACACTTTGAAATCTACCCTTTTGAAATCTTATACTGTCTTCGGCTGCTAGGGTGTAGGCTTCACAAAGGTCATCTATAGCTTCCCCTGTTTAATATCAAAGGATAACATTAGCCTTTTTTGATTGGTAGGAGTCAGCTTAAGATATTGTGCATATGTTTGGGCCTTAAGCCTCTCATTTCTGGCCTTGATTTCTTTATACCTTTCCTTGATACCTTGGTCTTTGTTAGTTGGCATTCTGAAAGAAGACACTTCAACACCAAGCTGCCTTTCCAACATCTTAGTTTGTGATGTGGAAGGCTCTTGCATGCCTCCAGATGGAGGGGTAGAACTACTTCTTTTTTCTCCTAACTTCAGCTGAGTCTTCAGTAAACTCTTTCTTAGAGGATGGATTTAGCCTTTGACTCTTGTTTGATTCTTGTTTTGAGTAAGAGGTGTCCATTCCTGAAGTGGAAGCCCCTTCTCTATTTGTTTTTGTGATCTTTTCCTCATTCTGAGGAGTTTGCATGAACGAAGGGGTGCTCATAGTAGTCTCTGGTTTTCTTGCTACTTGCATAAAAGAGTTGTCACCAAGCTGCTTTTCTAAATCAATAAGAGCATTCTCAACATCTATTATGGTGTTGTCCCGGTCTACTAAGGTACCCTCCACCCATTCTATCTGATTTGCATAATCTTCTATCTCAACTATGGGATGGTGAATGAAAGGACCTAGCTTGACCTTTTGTCTCTTCTCTGTGATGAATTCCAAAGGATAATATCTCTAGATAAAACTCCTTTGGAACTTCATATTCTGTAATAACAAGTCTGCCTCTTGGCTAGCCTCTCTAGAGTTGCATATGAAGGGGCCTAGTTGGTCTTTTTATTTTGAAATTGGCCTTCTTCTTGGCATTGGAAAAGTTTATTTCATCTGAATTAATAATTTTCCTATAGTATTCTACTGCAAACAACCTCATTGGGAGGTACCTTGGTAGCTTGTATGGTTCCAGCATGCAACCATAAATCCTGATTCCTATATGGTTCTGGTAAAGGTACTAGTCACCAATATTGGTCTATTTAGATAATTGAAGGACTCTTTTTATTTCTTGATTGATTCTTGACGGAGGGCTTCCAGTCAACATTTTCATAACTGGGTGTACAAATAAATCAATAAAATCAGAGAAAGAGTATTAAGACTGGTATTGGTTGATCAAAGGGGTCCAAAAAATGATTGACCTAGGCTGACCCTTAGTGTCCAGAGTTTGAAGGGTGAATGGGAACTTCTCTAATTGATAATATAAGAACATATGGTATAAAAATGAGGAGTACTTAAAAATCCCTTCATTGTTCATCCTAAGGAATTGATCATGCATCCTATCAGCTATATATTGGGCATAATCATAAATGATAGTAGGATGTTGCCTTGGACTATAGATGGACATGAAGGAAATGATTATTTCATCAATTTATTCACTGGTGGAGTAGCCCAAAATAGAAGATATCATGGCCACAATATTCTAGCCCCATCGAGAGAAAATGACTGATACATATGGAGAGGAGTCCTTAGGGATGTGTTTCTATTCTCTAATGAAGGTTTGGAATAGTTGGGCCAACTTTGGAGAGCTAATTTTTGGATGTAATTCCAACAAATCTCCAATTGAGAGTGGGTCAGGCTTGGTCCTGGTTGGAGCTGCAACATTCAATTTATAGGCTCAACAGTGATGGTGAAAAGGACCTTTTGGTCATGAGACATGACAGTTCTATGGCAGGGGACGTAGAAAGCAAACAAATATGCAAAATTTTAGGAAAAATGTGGACTTGGGGGAACTGGTACTTGGGAAAGTTTGACTCCCAAAGGCTAATTGCATTAGCATGGTTTAGGAACTTATCCCTATTTTGGCAATGTACTTTGAGCAGTTGTTCTAGGATAGTGGTATCTTCGATTTGGAAACATTTATGCACCAAAGGAAGGTGGTCCAAGTCTAAATGAGGTGTGGTTATGGGCCTAACATCCATAGAAATTAGGGTAGCCATACTCAGTTATTGTGGATTTGAGTGTGGGGAGTGACTTAGAGATTTTAGGGAAAATGGAGGTTTTGCAGTGGATTATGGCTCACAATGTTAAGATTTAAGTAAATTTGATAATTCTACTTAATTAACAATGTCAAAGAGGGTGAAATGATTTGGAATTTGACAATGGATCTTGAATTCCATGGTTAAATACCTAGAATTGGGTGGAATTGACTGTAAATGGCAGTTGAAGGCGGCTATAGAGGTTCATATGGTACTGGTACGAACTGATGAACAAGCTGAGCTGTTTGTAGTGTCTGTGGGGAAATGGTGGAGGTTCATACGAAATTAGGCCATTTGTAGTGGTCGCAATGGATTTCTGAGCTCTTAGAGGCAAAATGCGCGAAAAGAGTGAAAAGATGGGTAAATGGGATTTTATAGGGAAAATGGTTAATTTTGGCGGGTTTCACTATTTGATGAACAATGATGGTTTTAGGTTGGAAGGGGAAAGTGGTTTAGGAGGTCCATCACACCACTTTTGTGGTGTGGGTGGTATTCGGGAGGGGTCGTCCGATTCCATTTAGCACTTGACATGTAGTGTCGAGGGCTACGGGGAAGACTGCCTTATCGGGCGGTTAAGGGGTAGACATCGAGTCGATCTGATATGCTTGTGGGGTGTCCGATGTGGGGGAGGGATGATCAATAGTGATCGGGAGATGGGAGTTGCGCGGTGGTGAATAATGTGATTTGATGGGAGGCTCGAGGACTTAATCATTGATGGTATGAGATTAATTTAGAGCTTAATCTCATCGGGAACATTTTAACATAGTATTAAGGACTAAGGGTGGGTTTTTAAAGTTTCTGGTGGGATAAGGGGTAGTAACATAGTTTATAAATAAACAAAGGGGTGGGGCTATTTTATAAAAGGGGGTTAAATATATATAGGGTAGTAGGTTTATCAAGATTTTTAGATATTTAATTAAAAAAGTTAATATGCAGTGAAATGAGTGAAAGGGGCATTGTGTCTAGGTGTATGAAATGTTGTGTATTTTCCATATACCTAGTACTTAGGATAAATGTACTTGGTGGGTTTTTTGTACATAAAACATGTTTATAAAGGGGTTTTCCTAGGCAAAAGAAATTAACCTAAGGAAAAGGGGTTTTATAAGGGGAATGAATGAATTATGATGAAAGTTAACACGTTTCCTTCTTAAGGCATCAAGCCGAGGGTCCGGTCCCACCGGAATCAGAGAAATTCGCTGACCCTTTTTCACTTAAAAGCTATAGGTATTAATATTTTGATTATGGGTGGGAAGTTAGTGAGTGTCAGCGAGGTTAAAATGAATGAGGGGATGGTAAGTAAACCACATTGTGAACCATTGCCTTTGTTTTGTTTACCACTTATGCATATTTAAATGATGCATTTGGAACAATGACAAAAGTACTTTTTGTATCAATTACATGACATTTCTGCAACCTTTCTACTACTTACCCACTTACTCATCCTACCATTTTTTCTTCACTTTATTTGGGTGCATTTAGGCTAGAAAACCCTTATCAATATTTTCTTTTCTTTACAAAATAAACCATCTAAGTCAAACACTATATCCTCCAAGGGCTCAAATTAAACTGATGAGCTCCTTTTATGCACTCTACCTATGTAATGATCTGTGAATATTACATTGTTTGATCAGATTTATTCGCTACCTATAAACATAAAATTCAAAACATGAAATATCCAAGCTTAAACATTTTGACCATCATGGATGGTGGCATAAGAAACAAGCTACACACAATTTATTATGCATAAAAAGTAAATAGTAGTGGCATTTTGACTTGCACACTTTCATGGTCTCTTTTTGTCTTTTAGGGTTCATATATTTCATTTTTTTTGTGACCTTTTCCATTCTTTTTGTCCTTTGATTATTCTTTTAGGACATACACTCTTTACATTTTTTAATTTTTTAATATGGAAAAAATTTACAGAGAGCAAAAGTATGTACAATATTACAAGCTTTAACCTTATTCAATCAAAATTATGATTCCTATTGGTAAAGGAACCTAATAGTGGCTCCACTTGGGGATGCCATTTCCTAGTGAAATGTCAAGAGCTTTGTAGATCAGTAGCCTTTAAATTGTTGTTGATGTTACCTTGCAAAATTATGCTCTATGCCTCTGTATTATTGATGCTTATGATAGTGAATCCTTAAATCTTAGGGCCTTCTCTTTGGGCTTCAAGTTCAAAGACCACCATCCAATCCAAACTAAACTTTTTGAAGAAAAATGAAATATGTATAATGGAAAGTAAAAATTAGTAGTTAGGTTCAAAGTAGTGTTTGAGAATTTGACCATTCATTGGTCCACCTTTTGCTTCTGTACCATCCATTTCTCTTAAGAAGAAAGAATTATTACCTCTGAAAGCATAACTGACATATGGGCCTTTCCATAGGAAATCGAATTTCCCATGTTACCTTTATCTTCCCTCCTTGAATCCCATTTTAGGACTTTGTCACTCAGGTAGAAATCTTCAGCCTTGGTTCTCTTATCAAAAATCTTCTTAATCCTTTCCTGCACAACTTCAAAGCTAATGTATACTTCCTCCTTGGTTTGTTGAAGATGTATTGCTTGGTTGATTCTTCTTTGGATGCTATTTGGTTCAACCTGCAACTCTTCAAGCAACTTCATCATTGGTGTTCCCAAGGAAGATGGAAAAACAACTTCCATCCCATAAAATAGTTGGTAGGGAGAGGTACCAATTGATTTCTTAGTTGTTAGTCTGTCTGCCCATAAGCCATTAACCAACATATTATTCCATGTTTTCTTATTATCCTCTAACAACATTTTGTTGATGTTCACCAGACTTTTGTTTGAGGATTATGCCAGTCCATTTCCTTGAGGATAATAGGCTGTGGAATGGCCTAGGGTTATATGATACTTGTTGCAAAAATCTATCATTCTTTTGGATTTAAAGTCTACTGCATTATCTGTAATGAGCTTAGTTGGACATCCAAATCTTGATAGAATATTAGTTTCAAGGAAGGAGATGATAACAGTTCCAGTGGCTTGTCTTGAAGCTATGGCCTCTATCCATTTTGTGAAATAGTCTGTGGTAGTGAGGATCCATTTGTGTTGGGAAGAGGAAGGTGGGTGAATTTTACCAATGAAGTCTACACCCCATTGTTCAAAAGGTGTTTCACCAGGGATTGGCTTGAGGTGTAAAGGTAGAAGCTTTTTCTTTCCCTCAAAAATTTGACATTTGTGGTAGGAGGTTACATACTTCTTTACATAGAAAAACAAGGTAGGCCAATAGAAACCATCTCTAAGAATTTTATGAATGGTGGTTTTCCAGTAAAGATGTCCTCCACAGTCACTTGCATGAAACTCTTGTAATACTTTGTCAGATTCATATTTTAGCAAAAAATTGTGAAGAATACCTTCATGATTTCTCCAAAACAAAGCATTATCTAATATACAAAATTTCAAGGATTTCATCTTCAAAAATTTTCTTTTGGTCTTAGATAATTTAGGAGGAGCTTGTAAATTCAATAAAACATAGATGATATCAGCATACCATGGTGATTCAGCAAAGGCCTAGCTTATTAGTGGAGTCGCCATCTCCTCTTCATTATCTATTTGTGCAATAAAGTTTATATCCAGGGCCTGACAATTTGATTCAACCATGAGCTTTCCTAGAATTTGGCCCTTGATTAACTTAGTTTGTTTGATTTCTATGTCATATTCTAAAATAGTAGCAATCCATTTTCCCCTCTTTCCATCTGGACCACCCTGAGTTAGGATGTCTTTGACTACTGAATTAGGAACATAGGCTACTATATGAGAATATAAAATGTACACCCTAAAATCCTTGACAGCTTTGACCAAAGCAA
>APFE030350892.1:0-43101 GCA_000404065.3 Pinus taeda
AAGCAAGCTCCAAGAGCATGGTACAGCAGAATAGATGCTTACCTGATTGAGAATGGGTTTGACAAGTGTGATGGTGAACCCACACTCTACATAAAGGAGAATGACGGTAAGATTATTATTGCTGTTTTATATGTAGATGATTTGATTTTTACTAGCAATGATGCTTCTCTCATTGCTGATTTTAAAGCAGTCATGAAAAGTGAATTTGAAATGACTGACTTGGGCTTCTTAAGATATTTTCTTGGAATTGAAGTAGACCAAAGTAAAAATGGTGTTTTCATTTCTCAAGATAAATATGTAGAAGCAGTGTTGAAAAGATTTAACATGCAGAACAGCAAGGCAGCTGTGACTCCAACTGTAGTGGGGTTGAAATTGACCAAAGAAGACAACAGCAAGGATTTTGATCCAAAATTGTCCAAGAGCATAGTTGGCAGCCTTATGTACTTGACTGCAACTAGGCCGGACATTATGCATGCTGTAAGTTTAATCTCTAGATTTATGGAAAGATCGAAAGAGACTCATTGGCAGGCAGCCAAGAGGATTCTAAGGTATGTGAATGGAACGAAGGGGTTTGGTATTCTACACTCCTCTTCTGAAAGTTTCGTGTTGACAGGTTACACTGACAGTGATTGGGCTGAAAGTGTTGATGATAGGAAAAGCACATCAGGATATGTGTTTCATATGGGATCGAGAGCCATCTCATGGGCTTCCAAGAAGCAACCAGTTGTGTCTTTGTCAACAACAGAGGCAGAGTATGTGGCAGCAACAGCAGCAGCATGCAATCAGTGTGGCTGAGAAGAGTTCTCAGAGATTTGTGTCATGAACAAGAAAATGGCACAACCATTTACTGTGACAATAACTCAGCAATAGCATTGTCTAAAAACTCTGTTTTTCATAAAAGAACAAAGCACATAGATACCAAATTTCACTTCATACGTGAATTGGTTAACAATGGTGAAATTGTTTTGCAGCACTGCAGAATAGAGGATCAGCTGGCTGACATCTTGACAAAACCATTAGTAAAGAAAAGTTTTGATCATTTCAGGAAACGCCTCGGTATGCAGCAGTTGAAATTAAGGGGGAGTGTTGGAATTTAATTCCAACTGCATCACATAAATGCTGAACATAGATCTGATCTTCAGCAGTTATTGCAGATTATCCGGAAGCAGCAAAAGTCTTCTGATATTTTTGCACTTTAAATGAGCATTAAATGTGCAGAAATTAATTCCCCTGCAACCGACTTGTTTTCAAGTGAGAAAGTCATCACTGCCTCTTCTGCAATAAATACGCAGATAAATATCAGCAGATATTTTGCCTAGTTTATAGTTTAACTCAGATATTTATTTTCTTATAAATACAACGAACAACAGTTTTGTTTTCAAGTGTAAGAAAGAAAAAGAACAGCAGTTCTGTTTTCTGTGAGTGCAAGAGATTTTTGAACAACAGTTCTGTTTTGTACTCTGAGATAGAGAAAAGGTTAGAAGAACAAGTGTAAGTCTCTTCTGTAAATGCACAGCAGTGCTGAACCTGCGATTTTCTGAGATAGAGGAAAATCGATTTCTGGAACTGAAGTGTTCCTCTTGTAACAGCTAAGTTTACTGTATCAGTTTTGTTTACTGTTTATGAATACAAGTTTACTGTTTTGCTGATTTTCTGTTGCTGTTACACCAAGTGTCAAAAACACTTTGATTTTACTCTGCAAGTCTATTAGTGATTTGACGCCACTTATTTTAGTTGCTGTTACACCAAACGTTAAATGTCTCACTGTAAGTTTATAAGTGATTTTGACGCCAACTATTTTTAGTTGCTGTAACACCAAAGCGTCAATTTTCTTAAAGTGACTTAGCGTCAAAAACGTGTTGCTGTTACACTGAGTGACTTGATGTCACAGATCAGCGTTGCTGCAACACCGAATCCTGTTGCTGCAACACCAAGTCCAGAAAACAAAATTATCAGTTTTCTGTGCAGAAACAAAGCATTTTTGTGTTGTCTGTTTGTTAAAGAATTTAGCAGATAATTCCAACATTAGATACATAATTCATTGTAGAACATGATGACACTGAATATATGTAGTTTGTAAAAGCAAACTTTTTATTGATATGTTAGAGGCAAGGCATTAGGAAAAATATAATTATTACATTTTATCTAATATTTTGGCCTACCTCCATCCACTTTTTACTAAGTTATATGGGGTAAAATATAATATTATAATATTACATTTCATTCAATATTTTCTCTCAATTGGTCCATTTATTATCATTTTTCTTCATATTTGATGTTTGAAAATAAACAAACTCAACTATAAAATTAGCACGTGTTAAGGAAAATATTGAGTAAAATGTTGACATGTGATGAGAAATATTAGGTAAAATGTAATAATTAGTATTTGCCCCACCCCGACCACTTTTTATTGCATGGGGGTGGTAATAAATATTGTAATATTATATTTTATCCAAGATATCCCCTCACCCAATTCACCTTTCATTAAAAAAAATCTTTATATTTGAGATTTATAAGTAAACTTAACTCATATGTAAATATTTGATCCAAATATGATAGAGTTGTTGTAATCTTTAATATTTTGACTTGGTAAAAATAAAATAAAAAACATTAAAATTAATAATTATAATTAATAATTAATAATCAAATCAAACTAGATCCATTTTAACTCGGATCTACCAAAAGTCCAAATGGACTCAAATTTCTTGAGATGCAAACCTCTTTTAAAATGAAAGAGATTTGATCTTTAGATAAATCTAAGCTAGTTAATAAAAACTTTATAATAAATCTTTAAATAATATCAAATTAACCTAAATTAATTGCTATATTTAATATAATCTATCATTAATAATAATTTAATGTTAATTTTAAAAATAAAATTAAAATCAATTTTCACCTAATATGTTATATATATTATAATATATATATATATATATATATATATTATATATATATATATATATATATATATTATATATATATATATATATATATATATATTTCAAAATTAACAAGAAAGGCTGCGAGGTAGCTAGTCCCTCCCCTGTGAATAGTAGGCACCCTATTCTTATAGTAGATGACCTTGTAGATAAAGCCATCACATATCATTTTGTAGTTTTTATGTAGCTCATGCCTACGGAACTTGGGATACTTGTCATAAACATGAATATTTCCAGCGAGTCAATCTGACTTATCCAGTTTAGCTTGACTTTTTGAGCAGTGCAAATCACCCTGAGAGGAGGAAGCTTGATTCTCTGATTTTCTATAACTAAACAGTTTACCAAGATCCAAAGCATTTGGCATGGTCCAGATAGCAGGGTCTCTCTCTGTGCTTTGTACTTCCAGTGAATCAAGGTGAACAATGAAACACTGTGGGTGCCATTCTGAGCATATGAACAAGAGTTCGAGACATTTCCGTCTAGCAGACGATGAGGCTATTCGAGTCGGTCCTTCGCTGCCTTCGTAGGGTGATTTCAATAATTGTGGCACCTCATCGTAGCACAAATTCGTTCACTGTACAAAGCCCCTCTCCTTGAATGGCTCGTAACAGAAACTGTATAATGAGAAAATAGGGGAAGAGGTAGATTAATGAAAATTGCAAGAATCTGTTACCTTGGTGACAGGCATCGCATTCTATAGAATTTGGAGACCTCAACATATGTGATCTTCTGGAAGGAGCGATACCCCTGACTGAAGTCAGACAACTTCTTTCCTCCTGCCAGGCTTCGTAGTTCCTTGCCCTAAAAGGACAAGCAACTTGCGTTCCTCCTCGATGGACAGTTCAATAACAAATCTAGAGTAGGCGGGTGAAGGTCCCAAGTAGTTAATGAATGACTGTAGATCAGTTCAAGTCCCTTTCATTGCACACACCAAACATTCAGTGACATTCAACACATTCCTGTGCTTGGATAGATAGAGCCACCAGCCGAGAGTAGGTAGGTGATTATCCGTGCTTGAGTAGAAAGAGCCTTTACACACTAATGGAAGTAAGTACAAATAGTATGATAGATCGATGCCCACTGAGAGATCGAATTGAATACTTCTTTATGGCAACTTGAGTGTTCTAAGTTCTGAGGAGTTAGAATTCATGGCTATTAAGAAGTGAAAGCCATGTGTGATAAGGAAGCTCTACTGCTTAGCCTATTAGAATATCAGCCCAATCCTCCATATGCCTATTATCAATACCTATTAGATTAGAAGCTTGATCCTCCATATACGAAGACGAAGAGACATCTCAGATCTTGCCTTGATTGAGTGAGCCTATTTATTGATTGAACAAGCATGTTCTCTATCAGCCCGATCCTCCATATCATATACTAAGACGAAGAGAGATCTCATGTCTTGAATGTGGATTGAGCTAAAACCTCAATTTGGATTGTGGGGGACGATGGCAAAAAAATATATATCCGTCCAGTGCCTTAAAAATATGCATTCTCGGTTTCAGAGATACAAATAGAAATATCAATTAGAATGGCACATAGCAATGTTAACTATTGGAGTCTATTTGAAATCGAGTAAATAAAGAAAAAGTAGATAATCCTTACCATTATTGTGCCATTATCAGAATAGGACACTAGATCCGAGTGAATGGAATTACGTAATTTTGTCAATCAATTGGGAAAATGTAGAGTTTAAAATGTAACAAAATCAAGTAATTAGAATAATATGTTGATGTTGTATGAAAAATAAAACATAACCGGTAACCTAAGCTAGAGATATAACAATACATTAATAAATTAATGTAGACCCAAAAATTTATTTAATTGTTTTGTAATAGCGAGCATGGAACACCAAGACGCATGTATTACATGTGGAGAGCATGGCGCATGTATTACACGTGTTACAATAACAATATTTGCATATGTACAGACCAGCAGAGGTATTGGGGCTAGATTTTTCTTTTGTTGCTTTGTTACTGTGTTTTATTCTCCACATTGTAATGGCAAGGATCTTCGAGTGGGTTCCGTTGACGACGATCTTCGAGCACCTTCGCACCTTTTCTCAAACCCTCGGCAATATTGGTGCTGCTAGTGCAGGGCAGGCGCTCGACGATCCTTGCCATCTGGACTCATGCGCTTCAAGGGTAAAACTCGTTTATTAGTCGAAGAGAAAACAACAACAGATAACTGGTCCTCGGGGCTCGGATTTGATATCACAAAATCCATGGACCTATTCAAGAGCGCCAGCTTGGTTCCCGACATGCTTCCGCTAACGTCAAGAACCGTAACAAGACTGATCGGTGCACGACAGCCTGGATCTTTCACCGTATTTCCCTCGCAGTCTTCATAGTTACTATACTGCTAAGATGGCACAATTAAAAACAATTATGTCTTTCACCATAGAATGTGGAAAATGAGCTGCATGACTTTCCATCAATGTTAAACAAAATAAGTAGATCAGTCAGGTGAAGAAATATTTCAGCCATAAATATGATTACTGAGTAATGATGGACCAAGTTTTACTGGGATATTGTACTATTTTTTCATGCCCGGGTTGAGTACTGAGTAACCAATTTTTGGAAGAGGCATACTTCTTTTTGTCAAAAAACTTAATTGCAACAGGATTATCATTATTTTCCATTGAGCTGAGATTAAGACTGGCATCTATAATTTTTTTGTGGGTAGAAGCTCATCGATTTCATGGTTGCTCATGCCAGTGATCCATCAAAAGATTCTGAGGCTACTGGGACAGAGCCATCTCCCTCATCTGTCTTGGAATTTGTACAGGATACTCAAAATGTTCTTCATCGTATGGTCTCAAAAGGGGATGTGGAAGGTGTTAGGTGATTTTATTTACTCTCCAAAATTTTTGTTGTTTGCATGAATTTTTGTTCAAATAGATTTCTCAGTTATATGGGTGTAGTTTTATCTTTGACAAGCAATGAATTGCAGAGATTTACTTGTGAGAGCTTCACCTGGAAAGACTGGAAACTCAGTTGGTACTCTCCTAGATGGTCGCAATGCTGAAGGACAAACTGCCTTACATTTGGCGTGCATGAGGGGTTATGCTGAGCTTGTCGAAACTATTTTGGAGTATCCTGAAGTAGATGTGGATGTTCTGGACAAGGATGGAGACCCCCCAATTGTATTTGCACTAGCTGCTGGAACACCTGACTATTTAAAAACCTTGATAAAGAGAGGAGAAAATGTGAATGCAAAGGTAAAAGAGGGCTTGGGCCCTTCTATTGCTCATGTTTGTGCATTTCGTGGCCAACGTGACTGCATGCGGGTTTTGCTGGGGTGAATGACGTCAATTCATATGACCAGTAATTTCTTTGCGAAGTTGTTAACTAACTTTTAGACAACAGGAGCTCTTATTGGCAGGCGCTGATCCTAATGCCATAGATGATGAGGGTGAGACTGTTCTACACAGAGCTGTTGGAAAGAAGCACACAGATTGTGCAGTTGTGATATTGGAAAATGGAGGATGAAAATCAATGGGCATTTTGAATTCGAAGGAAATAACATATGTATTTCTATCTTCGTTTCCTAAATGAGACTCTGCACATTCCCTAAGTAATAAAGAGTGTGTGTCAGAGATATATAATCAGTATGTAGAGCCATTATGGAGGCATTTACAAAATCCTATTTTACAGAGAATATGTTTGCTTTATTTATGCATTTCACTGTACAAGTTCTGGTTAACAAACGATTTTTTGGAGAAGTAAGATTTCTTTTTTGTTTTGTTTTGCCTTTTAGTTTCCTTGAAATATTGCTATTTCTCTTAGATCAGGTGAATTTACGTACAAAAATTGTTTGACACACCTGATATATGTTATGGTCAAGAGCGCCTGGCTAATCTGCATTTGAATATGGCATAGGCACCTTCTGCAGACTAACAAATTATAAATATACCTTTGTGAGGTTTGACTGTTCTTGTTCAGAGAGGTTGTTGGCAGTCGCTGTGGCACCCTGGGGCCACTGAAGAAATTGCAGCAGAAGGCAGATTTTGGTGCGCAAGGGGTGCGACGTCTTTGTTGTTGTTCACAGTGGGCCAACCAGAGCTCTCCTCAACTGGACCTATGACCAGATCCTCCTCAGTAGACCGGATAATTTCAGTATCAGCTGGAATAAGGGAGAAGTACAACAATGAAGCTGCAATCTAAGTGTCGTTTAGCAATGCTCAAGAAGTTGTAGCCCTTCTCTCGCCACGTGGCAGGCTACCTGCCTTCCCATCTTCATGCAGCAATCCTGTATGTCTCAGTATCTCTCGCCACGCGGCAGGCTACCTGTCTTCCCATCTTCATGCAGCAACCCTGTATGTCTCAGTACAATAGCAATGTCCCAAGCACCAAGCATTAAATGCCTAGCAATAATGCTAGCATCAAACAGATGTTTTAAACTGCCTCTAACATTCATGGCAAAAAATTGAATATAACCGCTGTTTTTGCCTCCCCGCCTCAGGAAGAGGCCAAATAACATGGTCAATTACCATGTACTAAAAAACTTTCAATATACTCCATCAACCGCCACCAAGAAACAACTCACAAGCAGGTTAACTAATACTAGCATCGAGGTTTTCGATTACTATAGTCCCTGGTCATTGCCAGATGACAAGGACTAATAAAAAGAGGAAAAAATTATAAAAAAATCAATAACATCTCAACTATCTAATTTTATCAATAACTTATCAGAATTATCTCAATAAATTAAGATGAAACCTAAATTAAAAATCTATTAAATATTTTATAACTAAGAATATCATATAATACAACATAAATATCTACTAAATACCATGTAACAATGAATGTTCTTTTAAATCATAGTTTATTGGTAAATTTTTAAACTAATATATTAGATCTTATAATTCAGCGAGAACCAAAATTTTCATAAATAAAAAATCTACTCTTTAAACTTAAATTAACCTAGATACAATATACTCAATAAAATTTGAAAATTAATGAAGAAAAATGTTGTAATGGATTTTAAACAATATAGCAGGGACTCTAATAGCAATCGTGACTCTAATATTATAAACTTCTCATGAAAAATGTTATAGTAGATTTAAAATAGTGTAATGGCAATCGTTACAGTGGATTTTAAACACTATAGCAGGGACTGTTATATAGTATATTATATAGTTTTGATTAAAAATGTAAAGCAATAACCGAACGGTGAACGTGGAGTCAAAAGACGTACTCGTCAGCCAATCCTGGTTGAAGCCACATCACATGTCGTTTCGTAGCTCAGTAGCCTTGCCCTTATTCAGGGCAGATGCACTGAACACTTCCGATGATGTCATTGGAGTTAGTACTGATGACGTATGTATTCACGTCCACGTTGGCAAATCATTATGGACGGACTCCATCAGCTTGGCTGCCAGAACTGACGTACAAATCACTTCACTGCATGATGCTATAAAAACAAATAAATGTACACGTCGGCTGGACCATGGGACATCGAAATGGATATTTATGTGCAAAGTTTATGATGTGATTTTTTTGGTTGGGCTTAGGGGCAGTTTTTAAGATTTTGTTTAACTTGAAAAAATAGGTAATTTTAAGTGGTTGAGTGGTGAATTTAGTTTTCATTTAAATTTTTAAATTTAAATTATGTAATATTATTTTTTGAATTTAAATGATGTAATATTAGTTAAACTAAAAATTCATTGGATTAGACCCTACATTTTAATACTAATTTTTTTATGAATGTTTTTATTTTCATTTTCAGAAGTTTATGAAGCTTTGTAAGTGTACTATTTAAGTGTGCTTTTAAATAATAGTGGTAAGAAGCTTTTATTTTTCAAAGTTAATGTATATTTGTTAGTGAATTTATTAACAAATGTTTTGGATAAATAAAATTAGTAAAATAATGTAAGTTAAATAGTGACTGAATCCCAAATAAATTTAGTATGAAACACTTATTAATATTTGTTTTAAAAAAACACTTATTAATATTTGTTTAAAAAAAAAATACTCCAGAATGTACATTTTTCGATTTTTTTTTAATCTACACAGAGTCCATTGCTACGGCCACTATATATATATATGTGTGTGGTAGTCCATCTCTAGTAGATTAGATGTGCGTCATATTTTGGATATTAGATTTAGTTATTAAACATGTGGAATGACAAATTTAATATTGGAAAATTAAATTAAAAAAATTTAACATGATTAAACATATCACTGTAATTTAATTAAAAATTTCTCATCTAATTTATATTTATTCTATCTATTATATATTATAATTTTAATTTAAATATATATAATTATTTAATCATAATTATAACATTAAAATGATTATAATGATAAAATTATTTGTTTCCGGATGCAGGTGTTAACCACGGTAGTTAATTTGATTAGATGGAGCAGCGACGGATGGGGCGGCCACAAGGCCCTTTGCAACTTTTCCAATGCCACTTTGAATGACATTCATGGCACCTTGCAGGAGCCATTTAATGCCTGCACTAGTCGAGGCAAGGCCATTACCCACTTAACCATGGAGTCGGAGAACTTCCCTGTTATTCTGCCCCTGATTCACTGTGTCTACCCTCCACAGGTGGGAGAGCCGAATGAACGCACCAGCACTGGCCATAGATGTTGGCTTGTGAGCTACATTGATTTGGGTAATGGCTTCCACCATTCCCACACCAACCTCTGCAATTCGGCTCACAACCTCGAGCCCTCTGTAATTTCCTCGCATAGCTCTTTTGTCAATTCCTCTTATGTTCTTGCTGACTTTCTCCCTGTTCCCATATCCACCATGGTCCGCCATCGTATGCGCAGTCGACGTGGAGGCACGCGAGGCGGAAGTTCTCGTTCCCCTACTCTGCCTAGCCCCGACTCTGCTTCCCTTGCCTCCTCTGCCAAAAATCCCCACCAACACAGTTTCGCAGGTCGGTACCCAGATACAAGAAGTGGCAGAGGCAGAGCCGGCCTCCATAGCTCAAGCCATGAAGTTGCAGTTGTTCGCATTGCAACCTTTCCCCTGCCTCTGCATCTTGCTCCTCACATCACGCAGTTTCGGTTTCGCAGCTCTTTGAACCGCCCGGTTATAGTAGCTACTATCTCAATTACCATTACATAAGAGATCGAGCAGCATGTTCCCCTGGCTAATTCTATGGAGGAGGCAAACAGAGCTGGCCCGAGCAGCAGGAATAGGGGCAACAATGACGAGCAGGAAGCTGATGAAGGTCGGAACAGAAGGCATGGCAAGTCCATTGTTGGCAGTCAGCATGTTGAGATGGGTGTACACAGTTGCACGCAGGCCTCAAATAGTTGTCTGGGTGACACGCCAGGCCCGCCTGTTGAGGCTTGCAGCATGGAGGAAGGCCATCAGGCGCTGGGATGTGGCGAGTCGGACAACCCGGATGACTGGGCGTGTCCAATTGTGGAGGAGCCCGCTTCAGAAGACTAAGTGCCATGTGTCGTGCTTGTCAAGTGGAATTTCTGTCTTGTTCTTGGTTTAGTTTTTGTCCAGTCTTATGTGTCCTCAGGATAAACTGTTGGTCTGTTGGTCTAGTCAGGTTAAATTGTTGGTCTTGGTAATGATCTATTTAAATTTGCCACTCGTGTGTGGGTTATTTTTTGGATATATTTTGGACATATCTTTGGACTAGTTTTCCCTCTGTTAGGGCAGTCACAGACAACTATCATGGATGCGTGTTGATTGAGGCCCGATTCTTTTGTGGCCAAAAATCACTGTAATTACCCTTTTTTGTATCATATTAATAGATTAACCTTAGAAAAAATATATATATAAAATATTTATTACTTTATACTTATTTATTCATTAATATATATATATATATATATATATATATATATATATATATATATACATATAAATGAATTTTGATGTGTCTTAAAATTTTCTTATAATAAAATTGATATGAATCACATAAACCTAAATTGTATAATATTAATATGCCTCAAAATTACTATAGGACCACACATATATCTTATAATACTTTTTTAGATAAAAATAAGTTGTCGTAGAATCCAAATTTAATATTAATTATATTTATATTTTACTCTTTAGATAAAAATAAGTTACACATATATCTATAATACTCTTTTAGATAAAATAAGTTGCAGTAGCGTCGTAAAATCTAAATTTAATATTAATTATATTTATATTTTACTCTTTTAGATAAAAATAAGTTGCAGTAACGTCTTAGATCTCAATTTAATAATTTGTATCAGTAATTAATTACTAAGTAACCTGAAAATCCATTCTTTTCTTCAACCTATCGCAGTCAAGAAATGGCTAGTTTCTGTCAAAATTTATAGCATTAGAGTACAAACAGATGGTTCTAAGATTATTCTATGAACGAAACCTTAGTCTTGATATAAACTATGCATGAACGGGCTTGTATTGTAGGAGTTATGAAGCGAATGAGAGCAACCATTGTTTTAGTGACATATTCATATTATATATAGTTTAAAATTTTCTCAATTCTTGCCACTGGATTGAGTTTATATTATAAGTTGTTTGTTTCTCTAATTAGGTTGAGTTTAGGTGGAGCTTATTTTTTTATTCAATGAAAGAACGATCTATTTATTAGGGACAAGTATGAATATGAATAGAATGAGAAAAACAATTGTTTTAGTGGTATATTCATATTATATAGCATATAATTTTCTAATTTGTGTAAATGGTTTGAGTTTATATTATAGTGCATATGTGTGTTTGATTTTGTTTTTTTGGCTTGAGTTTATATTAGAGTGCAACACATATGGTTGGTTTGATTTTGTTTTTTCTTTTTAATTGAGTTAAGTTTAGATGGATTTTTTTTATTTCATGGAAGTTGTTTTTGTTTTTTCTTTTTAATTAGGTTAAGTTTAGATGGAGTTTATTTTTTATTTGATGGAAGAAGGATCTATTTATTAGTGAGAAGGGAATTCTATTACTAGGGAAGAGAATGTTATCACCAGGGTCAAGCTTGGATGTTTATTGAGATAGTTTAAATTAAGTTTCAAAAAAGTGGTTTACATCTTCAACCCCTTCCCATGAGATTTGAACCTAAAGCCTAGTGGAGAATAAATCCCACTCAAACCAACTAATCTACACCTCATGAGTTTGATGATTCATATATTTTTATGGCATTTTATAACTTGAGATTCCCAAAAAAATCACAAGAAAATATCCAACTGCCTAACATCTGCAAATGCATAAAGATAAGACAACATTTGTAATGCTCCCTCCTATCCCCTTGGACTTCCCAAGCCTAGTGGGAGATGTTACATTTAATTAACTCGATCTCCATGGTCTCATTATGAGGATGGGGTTACAAAATTCCTCAATCCCAAAAGTTCTCAATATCAACTTAGATACCATCATTGGAACAGGTTCATCGAAAACTTTTTGATGATCTAAATTTTATCTTAATCTAATGTCCAGATCAAAAGTTATGTCCATCTAAAGCTTGGGCCCGGTAACCTTTTTCACATTAGCAAGGATTTGCCACATGTAACCACAATGCACTGCCACTTCACATGAGGTCCACCAGGGCACCTGTCACATCATAGCACCATAACATCACCACACCTGTGCCATTTCTTCATAATGGTGTCCCATTCAAACCTTCGCGGTGTGTCACATATTTTCATGTTAAATGACATGGATGATCTTCGTCCTTTGGCTTCTATCAACCCACACCCCACTTATAAAAAGGAATTACAAACACCTTGGTGAGTTTGAACTCTATATTGAGGTGTATTCGAGTCACATTAACTCCAAGTCAACACCACATGGCCACCCCACGCTAGATGGAACCCCAAAACCACTGCCACATGTCATGTAGGTGCCACTTTAATATCATCCTCCATATCACTTGCTTCCACTATGTCCTAATGATGTCATGTTGACATCAAGATAATGTCACCCTGCCACACAGAATCCTCTCACAATTCCATTTGTCACTCAAAAATGAATGTTATCACAAGTGCCAAGCTTGGATGTCTACTAGGATAGTTTAATTATAAAAAATGTGGTTTCCATCCTCATCCACTTTAGATGAGATTTGAACCTAAAACCTAGTAGAGACTAAACCCCAATCAAACCAACTAATATACACCTCATGGGTTTGATAATTAATTTATTATTATGACATTTAATAACTTGATACTCCAAAAAACATTCATAAGAAAAGATCAAACTTCCTAACATATGCACATGTGAAAAATTCATACAACATTTGTAATGCTCCCTCCCACCCCCTTAGACTTCCAAAACCTGGTGAGAGGTGTTACTTTTAATTAACCCAATCTCCATCGTATCATTATGAGGATGGAGTTGCAAACTCCTCAATTGAAAAAGTTCTCAAAATAAACTTTAGATACCACCATTGGATTGGGTTCATTGAGAGATTTTCAACAATATAAATATTATCTCAATCCAATGCCCGAATCAAAATTTATGTCGATTTAAAGATTGGGCCCCGTAACCTTTGCCACATCATCAAGGATCTACCTGATCCAAATTTATGAAGGAACGAAATGAAATAAAAATTTAAACAGAACTCAAAGATACAACGAAAGAACAAAACTTCCATTAATTAATAATAAGTACCAAATATTGTTTACATGAAGAAAGGAACAAACTAGCTCAGCTGATGGTGGCTTATCTTTGAGAAGAAAAGTGATCATTACATGCCTTCTGAACTGTGTTACAATGAGGCTTAGAGGAATTTTTATTATAAAAAAAGAGTGTGAAACCTTAACCATAGGAGATGAAGTGCCAACGATTTTCGGCCCCGTTGGGGTAAGTTGGACCGCCAACTTCCCGAGGTTGTAACTTTGGCATACGATCTTTGTTGGCTATCATAATACCTCATTTCAAATATCTCCACAAGGAGGGGAAGAGAGAATGTCTAAAATAGATTATGGAACTTTTCAAGTCTCTCAGTTGTCCTAAAAAACATCTTTTAGCACCTCAAAATGGCTCCAGAAGTTTAAGACCCGAAAAACAACCAAAAAGAGTAAATTGTGCTACAACTAAGGAAACTGAAATAAATAGTGTTGGGGGTCCAAGTGGAATAGGTAGGTGGCCACCAATATCCACCTAGATCATATCTTCCCCCTTAGGAAGCAATGGTCCCCATTGCGTTGAGTGCTTCAATGAGATGGGGAAACTTCTGCTAAACTTGGTCACTAATGAGCCACTTGTCCTAATGCAAGAGATGACCAACTTTGACAACTCAATATAGTTGGATCCTCTGTTTGCAAGTGTTATTTATCTATGTGTCCATGCTCTGATCAGTTGTGGCATGTTCAACGTAGTCTAGTTTGAGCTTTGTTGGTGTCAATTTCTCAAAAATGTTTGATGTGTCCATCAATGGTGGAAAGTATGGATGGAGGAAGTCCACATTGAATATGGGGTGTAGGACAAGGAATGGGGGTGTAATGAGCTTGAAAGTGTTGTCTCCCATAGCCTTGGTTGTTGGGTTGTGTTATATTCTTTCCACAACTAGCTAACTTAGTTTACTGGTGGGTTAGGGTGGAGGGCAGAGCCCCCTCTTCATTGCGCAGTGGGGGGGTCATAGGGGTTTGAGGGGGTTGGTAAGCCCCCCTCTACGGGGTTCGGGACAGAGCCCCGGGGAATTTTTTTTTGGACCCTATATTTGGTGGGGCAAACCTACCTATGGTTTTGTTCGCACATGGTTTTGGGCGCGATGGTTTTCGGTCCATGGTATTGGATGCTTCAACATGTATATATATGTATTGTAACATTGATAGGATAATAATGAAAAATCAAGCTGGTAGTCCCAGTTTTGGGATCCAGGGGAAAATCTCTGTGTATATTTGTTTTATGTGTTATGCTCTTGCTATTTTTTATTTTTTGTGTTTTAGAATTCATATGCAGGTAATTTCTATATGGGGTTGAAACCTACATTGGTGATGGTGTAAGCCCACATTAGAGTGGTTGAAGCTTTCAATGGGCTCCAGCAAGGCATTCTTTCTATAGATGTAACCAAATTTTGTTGCCCACTTGAAAGTTATGTGTCCCTCGATGTTGATCATGCCCTCGTCTATACTTGGCATTGGATTTATCCAAGATCTCATGCACCTACCAGAAGATGTGCTAAATGTGAACAATAAAAATGGTGGATTTATCAACTTCAAACTGAACATGTGCATATTCTACCTATGTAGTTGCAAGAGGCCATGCGACATCAATGGGACACAATGGTTGAAATCCCATGCTCTCTTGAAAGGGGATGTGGCCAGTCGAGCTATGGAGGGATACGTTATAGTTGTGTTGCACATAGGGGATAATCTCGTCCTGTGTTCATGGATGCTTAGAGTTGTACATGCATAGTATGTGCACTATCATTCTATTGACAACCTCTATCTGGTCATCACTATGTGGATGGAATGCAATTGACTTGGTGAGATTAGTGTCCAATAATGACTAGAGGCTTGACCAAAATATGCTTAGGAACTTGTTATCCTTATATGATATAATGGTTTGTGGAATACCAAAAGGATCCCACACTCGTTCGAAGAAGAGTTTGGTAGTGTATTATGCTATGATGCTCTTCTTGCAGGCCATCAATATAGCCATCTTAGAAAATCTATCAACGAACACAAATACATAGTCATTACCATGATTGGTAAAAGGGAGGCCAAACATATAGTCCATGGAATTGGGCTCCCAAGTCCAGTTAGGAGTAGGAAAATTAGTGTACATGCCTTGCTTCTTAATGGTTGACTTGGTGATGACATAGGTAGTTAAAGATCTAATATATTTTCCAACATCTTGTCAAAGTTTGGCCAATAAAAATAATTTTGCAGTACTGCCACTGTATTCTCAACACCAAATTGTCATGTGACCCTACTATAATGTGCCTCCTAAATTAGCTTGGCACACTCACTTAAAGGAACACAAAGATGTCCCAGATAGCACAACAGTCCATCCTAAAGGTGGAATTCTAGAATTGGCTTTCCGTCCATCAACATCTTGTGGTTGGCAGTGAACTCTAAGTCACTTTCATATTGTTTTGGCCATCTATAGGTCTTGTACTTGCAACAGTTGAGAACTATACTTAGTGCCACATTTGGGAGTCGACTGAGGTAGTCAACAACATGATTGGTGGTTCCCTTCTTATACTTTATGCTTAGATGGAATAGTCCAGGGATGCAGACCATTTATGATGGTGATCATTTTGCAACTTCCCTTGTGTCTACATTGTTATCCCCTACAATGTGCTAGGCTGAGGAGGAAATCGAAAGAGGTAACCTCAAACCACTTTCATTTCAGTAGATAGCCTTACTGTACGAGAGAGGGATCTCTCTAAGGATTTGTCAATGAATAACCAAAAGAAATGGATTTTTGGCTAGATATACAAGTTTGGTTTGAGTATTTGATAATTTAGGGTTTTTAGTTTGCTGGACTAGGGATGAGAGCAGACAATTAGGTCAAGGTTTCAAGTGTACAGTAACAAACATAAATAGGAGCTAGATAAGAGTGTGTTGTGGTGAACTTAAGATTTAGTCAATGTAGTATAGGTCTAAGAGTTTAATAAATCATGATGAGCATGTATAAGCATGAATTCATTAATTTTAGAAGAAGAGAAACACAAGCATGATTTTCCACATAAACAAAGCTTAAATCTAAGAATTGTGCCTATATGAATGTAAGGAAAACCATAAGAAGAATGAAAAGCATGTAAAGAGATATGATTTCATCAATTAGACACTGATATGAAAGTAAAATAACACCATAGACTAATTGAACAAGTATTCCTGAAAGATAGATGCAATTGCTCCTTGATTAGCTGTAAGAAAACATAAGATACAAGTCTCTCCACAAAAGTCCAACCCTTCTCACTCAATGAGAAATCATACATATAGACTCAAAACAACCATTTCCCCACCTTCAATGGTCGAATCCCTAAGTGGTGGAACAATGACCAATAATCTCTAAAGAAATTAGAGAGAGTAAGAAGGTCAAACAAACTCCTCTTTTAGACTTTGATCTGAGTTTTTCTACCTTTATGCGGCTTAATTAAACACAAAAACAACCTATCATGCCTATTAACTCAATAATTACATCATCAAGTCTTTACAAAATCCAAATTACATCATAAAACCAAAATATGGCGAAATTGAAGTGAAAAAGTTAGCTACAGGTATAAGATTAGCGCATTTGGCTATAAGCGTAGTGCATTTGGCTATAAGCGTAGCGCATTCAGCTATAAGCATAGTTCCAACTTGCAAGTATATTTTGGATGCCTTCTGGAAGTCAAATTTGAAAAGTAAAAGAATGATCAACTAGATTTTTTTGTCTAGTATCCAAATCAACTTGAATTTTTGGAAATGGAGCACGGAAAGGCCTTAAAAAATAAATTCTCCATAGGTGACTTTATAAGCATAGTGCCTGCTTCAGAATACTGGCTGAAAGTGTCGTTTTCACCCCTTTTTTGACTTTTTATCCTCACCAATTTGTTGACTTGCTTCATAATTGGATATTTGAGATCCTTAGGGAAAAATCTATCTAGGGATATAAAGTTTTTGTCTTTTGGAGCTCTAAGATGAAAGCATAGTGCCAAGGCGCTACGCTTTTAGATTTTCATGTGTCTTTAAAACAATAAAAAATCACCAAAATTTTGAAAATGACAAAATTTTCTCCAAATCTCCTCAAAATTGCTGAGTGAGGGTATAATAGGATATGTTATGCCATGAGGGAGGCCTTAGGAAGTAAATCAAGCTTCTCCTTGTCCTTTTGACCGATTAGGTTTTCCTTGAGTTTTCTCTTCAAATGCTTGATTCTGACTTGAGATACTTTGTTTCTTGTATAGTAGTGCATAGCCATATGCCTTTGCAAGTTTTTGTTCCTGTTTGCCTTCTTCAAGAGCTGCTTGAGGTGTCCATTTACCTTACCAAGACAATAAACCCCATCTTCATTGATTTTTCTAGTGATTACGTCATCTACGATAATCTATTCCTTTTGTGGAGAAACCTCTCTTTGTAGCTCAAGGGCTCTTTTATGTGCTCTAGTTCTTGGTCTCCCTGATGTACTTTGCTTTCCTTTACCCTTTGACACTTCCATTTCAACCATTGCTTTTCCTTTGCATCTTCTTTCCTTGAAGTAGATGCTTGTTTGTCTTGAATCATTTGGTTCACCTTTAGTTTCATATTCTCTTGTTGCAGGCATTATATTAGAGCATTTTACTCTACCAATTTTCCTTCCAATATCTTGATCTCAACCTCCTTATCCCTGATGATTTGATCTTTAACTCTGGCTGCCTGTCCTTTCTCCATAGCTGACACATGTGTACCTGGATGAGAGAACCCCTCATGCTATGAGAAAATTGTATCTTTACCTGTTGTAGGCTTGGCCCCTTCAACAATCCATTGAGAAAACAAAAGCCTATCACCTTTGGAATATCTGTGAGACACCTCTTCCCTGTCTTTCCTCTTGGTTGATCTGCTTGAAGAAGCAATCTCTTGCTGCATTGGTGAGATTGAAGGTGTTGTTTCATCACTAGAACTAGTTGAAAAAGATGGAAGAAAAGATGATCTTGCAAAATGGTCCCAAAACATATTTACTTGTGCTAATTGATGAAAAACTAGCACTTTCACTAAGCCATGATGAAACAAACTAGTATAGTGATTCTTCCCTTGCTTTTGTACCTCTTCTACCATTTTGACCAAACTTTTGTACAAGTAATAGGACAAATTGATTTATTGTACATCGATGAAATGCATCAAAAGTTTCATGTGATACTTATATATCCTTGAATACCTACCTTCACATGTGAAATACTTCATGATAATTTTTATGAGAGGGGCGTACCTATCTAACAAATGTCTGAATGAAAAAATATATGTTGGAGTTGCCTTGTATTTCGACTTTAGGTACATTTTGTAGTTTTGAAGGTCAAGGTCTTCTCTTTTGAACCAGATTTTCCCAGTGTCTGGAATCCCTATAGCTATAAAGATAAGTTGCCTTGAAACAATGATTTGAAACCCTTCTATGGTCATTTTGTCCCTTTTAAGTTTGATAGCAAAAGAACTAGTTAATTGGTCATGATACTTCAATTCTTCAACCCTCTGACAAAATGTAAGGCATCCTGCATCTTCAAATAATTTCCTAATGAAGGGAGATGATAAGACCTCATGGGTTGATGTAGGTTCATGTCTGATGACATGTCCTCCTCTATGCTTCCTTTTTTATGAGGTTTCAGACTCCATCTTAGCACTTAGCTCTTAGGATAGAAATTAGGGTTTTGATTGTGGGAAAACAGGGGATTTTCAATAGCTGTAAGAGAGTTTGGGTTAAATGAGGGGGGTAGGGACATGATAAAATTCCAAGAAAATTTTGGGTGATAGTGAGGGAGTTTAGGAAGCTAGGGAAAGTGGAATTACAAGATTTGGGTGAGTGGAAGGTTTCCAAACAAAGTAAACACAGTCCTGTAGTTAAAAAGGGTGCAATTTTGTATAGGTTTTAGGTAGAATTGATGAATTTTGGGAGTTGGTTTGATGGGGGGTGTTTGGGAGAGTGTATTTAGGATAAATGATGGTGTGGAAGCACATAGATATGAGTTTTAATAGCAAATTTCACAAGAGAAGGGTGAAAACCTTGCTAAGTGTATTTAAAACCTTAGGCGGTAAACATGAGACATAATAAGCATAGATGAGGGAAATGAAAGAAGTTTGAACCTTAAGATAGATCACCAACTTGTCTTAGCAGTAGAACAATGTCACCATGATAGAGGAAACTGCTGTAGAGGGATCATAATCTTGGAGAGATAATGGAGCAACTACCTGGTATATGCGTAGCAGAAACATGGTCATTTGCGTAGCACAATTTCGGAAATTGAGTTTTGGATTCAACAAACTCTCTTGGCATGAAATAATCACCTTGGTGGGATGATATGGAGTGTTTGAAAGTGCAATGGGAAAATGAGGAATGAATGAGAGTGAGTGATGAGCCTTTATAAGTGGAGAAAATCGATTTTCCCTTTGTATAATGATAGTGGACCCACCACAACAGTTTACACTTGGACTTGACACTTTATTTTATGATATTATGATGCTATTTCATTTGAGAGAATGAAATAAAAATGATAACCTTTAAAACTTAGTTACCAAACTAATCTCTACTATTCCTCCTGTCATGCGGAAAGAGTTATTTTTGCTGACAAAACTAACCTCCCTAGGAGTCTAAGACTCTCTAGTGACAAACAAGACAATTAAGAGCAATCCTTCTCTAAACATACATTATCCTATGAGAAACCAAGTGTTTTTCGATCCTACCTCAAGTCCAACGCTTGTTGTAGCAGTCCAGCCTCGTCGATCCAGATGAGCTCCTCCTTCACTTTGAAACCTGCATACACTAACAATCAAACGATTACATAACACCTGAATATTCCATAAAACAAAGCATATTCAACATATAGACCAAGGAGTATATGAAACAATTCATTAACAACAAATCATTGAGAAGAATGGACTTATTTGTATTAAGGAAACAAAAAAGAAACCATTACAACCTGAGCCTTGGTGTTGTGCAAGTTCCTCCCAGGGTCCAGCAAGAGTTTTCCTCTACTTTGACAAGCTCACCCACTTCCAAATGAAACAAGAAAGGATGGTAATCTCTCCTCACAAGCTTACAATGGAAGTCCTAATTCCAGCAGCATCTACCCTTTGGAATGTTCAGCTTTCAACCTCCCCTCCCTTGGCCCAATGCCTGTATTTATAGTGTTCTAGAGGAAGTTATTCAGTTCCAACATCAATGGGATACTCCCTCTTTTGGATGGGGTAGCTCCTCTCTTGATGGGATAAGTTCCTCTATCATAGGGATGCATGAACCATCTGGAGGCGCTCAATACACGTCAAACACTCCTCTAGAAAGCTCTAGAAGTGACCACAAGTAACTTTTTTAAGATGAAACTCATGCATTTTGACCTTTACAGGGGTACGCACCCATCCCTTGGCTTACAGAGCGTACAAGTATGCAGGTACAGTGAGCTTGGGATGCGTACACGCAGGTAAGGTAGAGAGAACCTGCGTACCCAGAGATAAACATGGTTTTTAATGACTTTCTCTCTTTTTTGAAGTTTGACATGAAGAGCAGAGGTATAAGGCTTGACAAGGAGGATAATAAGACTATTGATGGAGCCATATTAACTGCAGATAGTCATGGTGACAAATTTCAGTGTAACAGATTGCCCCCTAAAGTGCGAAGCCTGTAATAGATAAGGGTTTTATATAATCTAGGAAGGGTGAAGTACTTTATCATTTCGAAGATTATCTCGTGGAGAGCCCGGTTAGAACCTGCAATTTTCAACACAAAATACATGTATAAGATTATATCATCGCTGAGGTAGGCATTCCCATACTCAGATCAAAACTTTAACTAACAGAGTAACTATTCTGATACAGGAATGATTTTATAATACATCATAATCATAGACTCGTGTAGACACAGCATGGACACAACCATCTATTTATGATTGGTCTACAATACAATGAATACAAAACTCCTCGCAGCCTGGATGGTGGAAACTAGATCCAGGGTCTTCATTTCTACTTCCTGAATTGGTACGATTCTAGCCATGTGAATAAATGAGTTGATGTCAAACATGGCAGAAACCACTTGATTACCAGTCAATGATGTAAACTGTTAACAAGCGTGAGAGAGACCACCAGTAATGTCAATGGTTCTCAAAGTACCCAGCACAATCCATGAGATGTGAATGAAAGAGTCGATGTCGAACATTTCATGGAATCCTTCGATCGCAAGTCAATGATGAAAACTGACGTCCGAAGGCGAGAACCCTGCCATTGATGCATGCAGCCTTCAAGGCACTGACAATTTCTAAGTCAACTCTCTAGATAATATGTTGATGTCGATAGAAAGCGACCCTTTGCAGGCAATCCCACAACACGAAATCATAGTTCAAGTTGAAGAAATGTTGTTGTAAGGACTGACTCAAGGATGATAAAATGGATGATAGGTATTTTGCAGTTGAATGTTTTGTTTACAGACCTCTTGAACACATAACGACACAACAGATGGCTCAATGACAAATGACTCAAAGTTAATCCCTGGAACCCAGCTGAAGAATGTCAAATGATCTTGGTTAACTGTGAGGTGAAGGATTTCCCAATCCAGGTGAATGAATAAGTGTCGTGTTCAAGAGTGGTAGTAAGGTTTTTCTTGAGACAAAAAGATATCAAATAGGCTCATTCTTCTCATTTTTCCCCCACCATTTCTGGCAAGTACCTCTTTATTTTTTACAAGCTTGAGGAGGATAACATATGCTTGTTTGTAAGCTCATCATTCGGATGAGTCCAACTTAGTTTTTTATGCGAACCCTAAGAAGGAGTGGTCCGTTCCTGTTTGTAATAGAACAGGTCCTTAACTGTGAAATTTTAACGAGTCCAGTATAGGAGAAACTCGGCGCTTTTCATATTTAGAGAGTCTGAAAAACTTAGAAGACTCCAGATTGAACTTTTTCGTAAAGTTGTGTCTCCTAAGCCCGAAAAAGTATAAAATAATTCCTAGGAGAACCGCTTGATCTTGCGACCAAGGAGTACTTTCATGGTTAGTGTCTTTGACCTGAAAAGTAAAAAGCGATCAAAAACACGTCATTTTATTTCCAGTATTGAGTTTGAAATGACAAAAACCCGACAATCTTTCCCTGTTTTTACGGTCAGAAAAGGGCTATAAGGGGACCGTCTTTTAATTCCATTTTAACAAGTGTAAAAGAAATGCTCGGCAATCATTTCATTTTTTAGGAGTCAGAAAAGGGCTTAAAAGATGACTCTGATGTTTGGTTCGTGAAAAATGACAAATTTCCCTGAAAATCCCTTTGTCCTGCACAAAAACAACACATAACTCATACCTGTTTAAGATAAGCAAAAATACATTGAAAAACAGCCTTCCATGGTGAAAAATAAACAAACATAGCATTTATTCATCCAAAAAACCTATAAAAAGACTTTTTACCATGTCATTTTAACCATTTTACTGTTGAGGGAGAGAAAAGGGCTTTTGGCAAGAAACTTCCCGTGGACTTTGCGAAGAATCCGACCGTTGGAATCGAACGCCGTCTCTTTCAGGCATTCCACAACATCCTCCTCTTCAATTTCATCCAATTAGAATTTCAATTTTAGCCCTTATTTGATTTTTTGGGGGCATTGGGGTTTTAAGATGCGCTTCTCGGGGTACGCAGGTCTCCCATGGGTAACCTGCGTACCCCGACATTTTCCTCAAAGGGAAAAAAGTCGGGGTACGCAACCTACCTTCAGACCAGCTGCGTACCCACGCTCTGTGACTGAAGGCGGGGTGCGTACCCCACGCAAAGCGCATTTACAAACCCCAAACTCAAATTTAACCACAAATTTTTGATTTGATGGTTTCTAATACATTTTCTTGGTGTGTAGATTGCCCACAATGCTTGATTGGCGCAAAAAAGAACATGAAGACGTCGATTCGGCCGCACTAAATCACCAACCTACCATTGATGCGTTAAAAACATGCGATCTTTACAAATACTGGGTCATACCTGGCATGAGGGCCCAGGTGCCATTTCTAGAGTGGCTGGTCGAGAGATGGAACATCCAGGATCAGTGCTTTTACATTGGAGGCCACAAGCTCGAGATAGAGGCCTCAGACAGATACTTTCTCACTGGTTTGCCCAACAGGAGCGAACACCTATCTCTATTCGGGACTAGGCCAGGTGGCCAATCCCTTGCTAGCCTCCGGCTAGAGTGGTGCAACAATCAGAACCAGGAGAAGGGGATAGAAATCAAGTTCATATCCCGGCCTGAACTTATGGTGATAGCATTCACAGTTACCAGACTCTGCAGCGCAGCCGCCTTACACATAGCCACCGGGTCCCAAATGCCGATGGCGATAGATTGCTACCAAGGCACCATTTTCAACTAGTGCGATGCTATACTGGCCAATATGAAGGGCCAGTTGACTAGGGAAAAGAACGGACAATCAAAGACTTTTGGATATGGGCATTTGGTTATGAGCTTTGCCTTAGAGAGAGTTCCGATGCTGATCCCACAACAGCTCACAGTTGAGGTTGGGCCTCCTCGGGAGCCGAAGCTGATGAGATGGGTTGCGGTTATGGCCCGACATCCGAATGAGGAAGTAAGGTCGTCGATTTCCTGAGGTTACTTTCACTGGTTAGAGAACCAGGTCTTTGCCATTCAGGATTTTCCTTATGCCGGAATGGATTTTCGTGGAGATCCGGACATGGTTCTTCCACAGGGAGAACAATGGGATGACAGAGGTATACACTTTTCACAAGTGTTTTAAATTATCTATATCTTTTTTTTTAAACATCGTTTCAAAACTAACAGTAAAATTTTCAAAATGCAAACGCAGGCCCACAGCGTCCAGCCAATCTCCGGCATTTCAAGAGGAGACATCCAGTTGCACCACTACCGGCCCCACAGGACGCAGCTACAGAGACGCTAGCTGAGTTGGAGCAGGATCTAGAGCGTCTGACGACAGAAATACGAGAGACGACCATAGATGATATTCCTATCAGGCTTCAGCGTTATGTAGTTGCGGTCCCAGGACCTTTTAGGAGGTTCTTATGTAGAGTAGCCCGTGCAGTGGTGTCATATAGAGACCACCACCAATGATTGGATGATCACTTTGTAGACACATGTAACATTTTGGTTTTCTGTACCTATCATTTTTGCCGATCATAAGGTATTTTTCAACCAATGATCGAAGACGATGTATATTTTTTGACACACTCTATCTATATATATATCATTTTACCAGCTTATCTTGTTAACATGTATGATGAAATGCTTTTTAAATTTACAATTATCTCAAATGTCTGTCTAATACTTGAGAAGCAATTGCATCTGCTAATGTATTTAGAGACCTTGGAATATGTTGATATTCAATGTAATCATACTCACATTCCAAGAGACGCACTCTCAAAAACAATCTTAATAACACAGGATTTCTAATGGCATAAAATTTATTAAGCTGTAATACAACGAGTTTCGAATCTAACCTCACAATCAAACGTCGAATCCCAAGTGAAATAGATTCAGACAATAACTCAATCACTGCACGGTATTCTGCAATGTTGTTTGTCGTTTGACCGAGGCTCACCCCATGCATAGAAACTAAATCGTCAGAGGGCGAATAGATAACCCAAGCGGCGGAAGAGATATTCCATGTACTACAACAAGCACCATCAACAAATCCAATGTACGTTTGGAGAGGCATCGACATCTGAAACATCAAGAGTAAAACCACGATAAGCCAGAATAATGACGAAAACAAACTCTCTAAGCTAAGCACACTGTCTAGACTAATAAACACACAAGCTAGAAAGAAGACCTAACTAGAAAGGAAACCTAACCTAACTAAAAATTCTCCATACCCTGCATTTAAGCATAATACCTCTTTAGGTAAAGTCCATTTCTGGGTTTACCCAAAGAGTCCCCGTCAAAACAACTAGCTCATATGCCCCCTTTGCTAGCTTTCGCTTGACAATGTAGGGCCCATGCAACATAGGGACGAATTTTCCAGCACCTAGTTTATCGTTGGCTTGATCATATAAAAGCACTAGGTCTCCTTCCGAAAAATTTCGAGGGGTCACATTTCTATCATACTGAGCTTTCATTCGTTTCGCATGAGTCTCGATTGCCAATGCGGCATCGCGACGAGTCTCATCTAATTTAGCTAAGTATAATAAACGCTTTTCCTCTTCGGACGTAGCTGGGAGTAATTCGATAGCCATCTGAAGTGATGGGATTCGCATTCAATAGGTAACACAGCTTCCAAGCCATAAACTAGCTGAAAAGGAGTGAACCCTGTCGATGTTTTCACTGAAGTTCGGTATGCCCATAGCGCTGAAAATAACATGTTATGCCAATTCGACCGATGAATACCAATGATTCGTCGGATCATGATAACCAGAACTTTATTGATAGACTCAACCAGACCGTTGGTTTGTGGATAATAAGGAGTAGAGCTATCGTGGCGCAAACCAAGCTAGCCTGTAAGTTTGGTCATCATGACATTTCGAAAATGGTGCCCATGGTCCATAATGATCACTTATGGGACACCAAACCTAGCAATATTATGATTGAAAATGAAAATTGCTGCTGTTTTGCCATCTGCCTCGAATGTAGGCATCGCCTCGGCCCATTTAGTAAAATAATCAAACGCGAGGATGATATACGCATGCCCCCCGGCCGAGTGAGGGTTACAAGTTATGAAGTCGATACCCCATTTGGCAAAAGGAACGAAGAAAATTATAGGGTGGAGAGGAGCAGGTGGTGCACGCATCTCTCGATCAAACACCTGACAGTTGTGGCATTTTCGGACCGCGATAATACAATCTTTGAATAGAGACAGCCAGAAGTAGCCAACGTGCAGTATCTTTTGGGTAGTGGCATACCCAGACATATGACCGCCAAACGCTCCAGAGTGACAGTCATTCAAAACCCTCTCAGCCTCTTCGTGAGTTAAGCAAAGTCGAAAAACCAAGTCTGCCCCATGGCGATAAAAAGTATCTCCAATAATTTTAAATTGTTGGGACTGGAATCGAATTTTTCGACGCTCCGACTTTGAAATTTCAGGCCGAAAGGATTGGGTCTGGAGATAGATGATCATATCTCCATACCACGGATCTAAAGTGTTGATAAGAAACAAAGATTCATCCACAATGGACTCTTCTACCACAGTCTCTGTGTCAGCACGCGGGAAATCACACATTAACTCTGCGAAAACTAAGGATTTCTTAGACTTGGATTTCTCGAACTCCAAATCGAACTCTTGCAGGAAAACGATCCATTTAGAGTACTTGTCCCTTAGCAATTGTTTTGTCAAAATATAAATCATAGCGTTGCAATCCGAAATCACAGTAGTTTTACGAAGTAAAATGTAGTGACGGAAACGCTGGACAGCTTGAACAGCTGCCAGGGCCAATTTCTCCACATATGAATATTTTAACTCAGTTGGATTTAGGGTCCGACTAAGATAATATATCACATGTTCCACTCTGAATTCGTCTTCCTGGACTAGCACCATTCCAATAGTGGAATGAGAAGCTGCGGGGGATAAGAAGTAATCCTGGTTGTAATTGGGAGGATACAACAATGGTGCATGGGTCAATGCGTGCTTGAGTGTATCAACAGATTGCTGAGCAACCTCATCCCAAAAGCAATGAGCGTTCTGTTTTAACAACCGGGTAAAACCCTTAGTGACCTCGACGTAGTTTGGAATGAATCGGTGTAAAAAGTTTGCTTTCCCCTGCAAACTTTGGAGTTGGCGCAAACTCGAAGGAGGCAATTTGATGATTGCTTCGAATTTCGAGGGATCGACGTGAATGTCAGCTTTGGAAACAACAAATCCGAGCAATCGACCCGGTTCTATACAAAACACACACTTGTGTGGATTTAAACGAATTCGATAATGCCTACACCTCATAAATATTGCTCGTAAGTGAACAAGGTGATTAGCTCGATGTAAAGAATGAGTAGGCAAATCATCGAGGTATGGTTGCACAATGTGTTTGATGTCATGAAATGCATAAGACATCGCCTGTTGAAAAGTGGCTCCGGCATTCTTGAGTCCAAAGGGTAATTTGCAGTAAGCAAATGTCCCCCACGGACAAATGAATGTCGTTTTTGGTTGGTTGGCAGGTAGAATATTGATTTGATTATAGCCTGAAAAACTATCCATAAAGGAAAACATCTCACTTCCAGCATAATCATCAATTATTTGATCGATATAAGGCGTTGGATAGTTGTCTTTTGGACAAGCTCGATTTATATCCCTATAATCAATACAGATTCTTATTGTTCCCTGCTTTTTGTTAACCGGGATAATATTCGATACCCAATCCGTTAACGGGATTGGATATATGAAACCTTCTTTCAAAAACTTCTCGACTTGTGCTTTAATCGCAGCCGCTTTTCGAGGGTGGATCTGACGCAACCGTTTCCGGATGGGTTTAGCGTCCGGGTAGGTCTTGATTTCATGGACAACAATGGTGGGATCAATTCCTGGCATTTCTTCGTATGACCAGGCAAACACGTCACGAAATTATTGGAATAGGGCCTTGTAGGTTTGAATTTTGTCATCTGTACATGAGGCACCTATATGAATGTTCTCAAAAATTCCGGGCTTCACTGAAATGTCAATGGGAATAGTGCGAGAAATATTCCCTAAATTCAGCTCTGAATCAGGATGTTTCGTTGGAATCTGAGCGTCTTTGACATGTTTAGTGGTAAAGATGGATGAGAAATCATTTTCAAAATGATCATCCTCAGGTAAGAAGGAATATCTGTGATGAAGATCTTCCCATGGTAAATCGTCTACACATAGGATTTCACGAAGCTGTTCGTCAGATGAGATAACTTTGGGAAACGTGATTAACTCTGAGGTTGATGTAAAAAGTGAGTCCTCATGGACCACATTCATTTGGTCAGTTTTGGTTGAAAGCGGATCGGTAAAAGACACTACGGCTTCATAAGCATTTTCATATGGACTCAAAGGCATGGCATTACCAAATGAGTCTATCTCAGATTCGGAAGGGACAATCCAAGGATCGTCGTAAATAATGGTGTCTGATGTAATCATATGAATAGACGCAAATTAAGATGATGCGTTTATGGGAGTGAAAGGGAAAGTTCCTAGTAAACCGGAATCTTTAACTAAACCTACACCAACGTCCCTATAAGGGATGGTCGTTTTACCGACATGTTGGATACTCTCTGAAGAGGCTGGGTCGGATGCAAAGTAAGCCAGCTGGTCAATTGTCATGATCTTGCCATTATGTGGAAACTTTATGACTCTGAAGACCGATGACACGACCGCTGTCATAGCATATGACCAACTTCGACCCAAAACAAGGTTGTAGTCTAGAGGGGCATCAACCACTTCCACATCTAAACTAACGGTTTTCCCTTCTACCTCTATAGGAAAATCCTGTAAAATACCGAACGGACGGAACCCACGGTCATCAAAGGCCTTAAGGATGGTGGGGGATTGGTTCAGTGAAGGAGAACCAAGCGATCTCCAACACTGAATCGACATAATACACGTGGAAGCTCCCTCATCGATTACAGTCCTATGAACAGGCCTTTTTTTTACTATCACTAGGATCTGGAAAGCGATCTGATGAGGTAGACGTGGTGTACTATTTTCTAGATCAAAGATTATTAGGTTCGGATCTTGAAGATCAACAGCTCCGATAGCCGACAAAAGTAATTTCCTTTGTGTTCGGCATGATTGCAGCACTTCCAGAGCCGACATCGCTAAGGGTGAAACAGCTAAATCCTCAACGATGTTATAATTCTGAGCCGCTCTCGCATGTGGATTGAAAGCAGACTTTCGAAGTATACCCTTGGCAGGCGGTTTGATTACTAAGTTACGGTTAGGTTTTTCGATTTGTAGTGAATCGGGACCAGGAGCTGAGGTTGATGGGTTAGAGTGAGAAGATTCTACTTCCTTACCATCAACAGGATTCTTACTACCGTAATCTTGTGATCGAGTCGCAATCCTCACATGAGACATCATCAAAATGGGTTCCTCACCGGTAGTTGAGGAAGAGCCTGTCATTTTAGTCTCCTGCTTTGGAAATGGATCTTTCAAAACAGCAGGAGTCTCAGAACCTTTGACTATTTTCACAACCTCAGCCCGATGCGGGCAATCTCTTGTATAATGATCTTCTTCACATATAAGACAAGGATACTTAGGTTTGCACTTTTCATCGTTGGTTTCCAACTTTTCTGATTTCTCCTTAGGAGCTTTGTCTGCTTTATTCTTCTTCTTACCCTTCTTCTTTCCACCATTTTTTGATTTGACCGTAGATGTCTCTACGACGTGAATATCGGCGGAAATTTCAGGAGAAGGCTCACCTGTCGGGGAATCAGGTAGGGTGATTATGGGAGAAGAATTCTTTGAATATTTCTTCTTACTCTTTGTGTTCACTGTACCTATCATACCATCAGCGGCATGAGATCCCCGGGGAGCGGCAGCAATTTGATTTGAACTTGGAAGATCTGGGATCTTCTCGTGTAAGGTACCTAACTGAGTGTAAACCAAATCAAGGTACTGCTCCTGAGCAATTACTTGCTCCTCAGTGACTACACCGGCCTTAGCGACATCTTCAGTAATCTTCGGTAACAATGATTTAACAAACCATTCAGCTAAGATTTGGTCCGAGATAAAAGCTTTCACTAACCTTTGTTGACGTCTCCACTCATGAATATGATCGGAAATATAGGTGGACATCGATTTTTTTAGTGAAGTTAGTAACTCCGTGCCATTATCATATCTAACTGGCAACTGAAAATGAGTTAAGAACGATGTGGCCAACTGGCTAAAATTGTAAAAAGAGGCCCATGGTAACTCAATGTACCACTTGGCCGCGAGAACAATGAGTGTATGCTGGAAAAGACGTAAGCAGATCGAATCATCCGAGATAGAATTTGATGCACACCAAAGGTGGTAAGTCATCACGTGATTTGACAGATCCTCTCCAGACTTACCTTCGAACTTGGGTATGTCACTCGACAACTTATTCGGCATTAGCGGCCAATACGGAAGATAATCGATTGGATCGTTCGTTAGGCGCGTCAAGTCTGGTAAATCCAAAGTTGCGATAAAAGGCAATTGCCGGTTCGGATCTCTAAAACTTGGGGTCACTAAACTAGCCCCATGAGGAGGATATCCAGGATAACTTGGAACAGGAATCGCATTAGGGATATTGTATCCTCCCGGAAAACCAGGATTAACCAGACTGTACTGGGGTTGCTGAGGTTGTTGATAAGTGTACCCAGGATACGGTTAATACTGGTAAGTTAGTTGCTGAGCAGTAGGACCATATTGAGGTTGGTATTGTCCCTAGTACGAAGGTTGAACAAATTGAGGTTGAGAAGTAACAACCGTACTTCCTACAGGCATCTGGACCGAAGTCTGGGGCATAGGTCCGGACTGAGGTACAGAGGTCTGAGGAACAGAGGCAGGAACAGTAGAAACCAGAACTGCTAATACTCTAGAAGAAGATGGGGTGGATGGAGAATATGTTGTAGTAGCTGCAACAGACGTTCGAGGCGGAGTACTAGGTGTACTATGCCCAGCCTGAGAGACTACAGAAGATGCAAAAGACGAAGCCGTAGACTGGATGGGTTGCTGAGATGGACCAACGGCCTGTCCAGGTTGGGAAGATGACTGCACATTCGGTTGCAACATCTGTGGATTTTGAGAAGGATCCCACACCAAATTCATTCCAGGGTATTTACCTTGAGGATATGGAGGTCCATAACCGGGTTGAGGGTAAGATTGATAATACGGTTGACCTGAAGGTGGTTAATAACCTTGTGGTTGATACTGGCCTTGGGGTTGATAACCCTGGGGCACATACTGATACTAGGGTTGCTGGCCTAGAGGTACGTAAGAATATTGATTCTGGGGTGCATACTGATATGAAGGTTGACCTTGGGGTACGTAAGAATACTGGGGTTGAACCTGGGGCACATATTGGGCCTGGGGTTGACCTTGAGGAATGTATTGTCCCGTAGGGATATACTGTCCTTGAATTTGCCCCTCAGGTGAAAATTGAGTACCCTGGGGTTGCCCCCCAGGCATATATTGAGTACCCTGAGGTTTCCCCCCAAGCGCATATGGAGTACCTTGAGGCTGCCCCCCAGGCAGTAACTGACTGCCTTGAGGTTGACCCGACATCATCAGGATTTCTTCTGCACTCAACTGACTATTACCACTACTTCCAAATAATAACTTTTGTTCGAAAGGACGAGGAGATGCTCCTGAAAAAATACCAGAAATGGACTAATACCCAGCAGAAACAGATAGACCGCCGTATAAATAGGCTTCCGGAGATGATGGACTAGACATATAGATAGGAGTAGTAAAACCTCTAGGTGGAAAAGGAAAATGAGGTGGAGAAAAACTAACTGAGTTGTCCAAAAAATTGGTTAACGAAAGATACCAAATAGTACTTCGAGGAGGACTGTAAAATATAGACTCACACTCTCTGAGATCGAGAGAAGGTAGATCTTCTTCAAGGTAAGAAGCGCCTAGATCTTCTTCTGGAGCATGCTCTTCAATAGCAATCAAACCAGAAGGAAGATTTTCGGTGATGACTCTTTCTACCCTAGGTGAACCAGGAACACTAGAAGTTGGAGTAACAGTTTCGGAAATTTGAGGTTCTTCGCCTGTATCGCTGGCAGATGAAACACTACCAGGAAGCTCGGAAACCGCAACAGCTTCAGGATTATAACCTGTCTCTAGATTTTGGTAATCTGGATGGACTACCAACGAAGACTCTCCCTCTTCAGGGGGACTTACTCTACTGCCACCAGGAGGAGTTACAAGGATTTTCAGTCATTCGTAACGAGCTCGGACCTCTTCAGGAGGTTGACCCCGCACTCTACGGGATCGCCTCAACAAATCGGCTAGACTAACAACTTCAGGAGACTCACCCCGAAGTCTACGGGAACGTCTCGGTGATTCAGCCACAGCTAAAAAATTTTAACTACTACACACGAAAGCAAAATAAAATCTAAAGAAAACCACCTAAAGTCGCTAAAGAACCAATCAAATTTGAAACATACGCCTAAAGAATATAGGGCGTCAAACCAAACACAAACAGTAAGCTTCCGGACCAAAAACACTAGTTGGTGATGAAATCCAACCTCGTAGGATTCGGTACAGAAATAGCGGTTGGAAGAGTTACCCGGGCAACCTGCTTAATGAATAGACTGGACCAAGTTCCTCCACTTTAACCGTCTCAAGTGAAGTGAACCCCACAGAAAATCCAAGTGAGTCTAGCTGACGTCTGCTCCAGGTACAGTGGGATCTTCCCTCCACCGTCACCTTGGGTAGAATCCTAAGATAATGGTCACTAAGGTCACCACCAACAACAAATACACCTGGGGGAACAGTCTACACTCCGATAGCACGCAAGGGCAGAGTATCAAGCTCAATCCCCTTACCGGCTCCTTGACAATAATTGAAGGTTTACCGATAAGTGATCCCCTGGCTCCTCAATTTGAGGTTTACCGTTTGTAATATGTGTGTGTCTGGCGTCGTTCCCAACGAGGGAGGATTGATCCCCTCACTGGTTCGGACACGAGCTCGTGCTTCTCCTTTAAGAGGAGCTTTCCAAGAGTATAAATGCAACAGCTGGATTTATCCTATCACAAGATAAGCTACTTGTTTGGTTTTGTAGTCTTGGAGAGTTAATTACTCTCCTACTCCAAGACACTAGCCTGATCTATATTGGTGCTTCAGAACCCTAAAAAAAGAAAAATTTCTAAGTTGATTTTACTTTAAGCGTTGATTTTATGGCTTTTCTTTAAGACAAAAGGTAGTGGAGATGAAACTGATGATGTGTAGACTCGACTCAAATCCACTAAAAAGATGCACCTAGGATGATTTACACTACTTTTCTTTTTCAATGAATACCCTAATTAAGAGAGTTGGAGAATGGAAACTTTTAATAAAAGCAACTTTCTTAATAGACAATCAAAGAAACAATCTCTTTATCTTTTCCAAGCACACAACACATGACCACTCATTACTTGCACTAAAATTCCTTTCTCTTTCAAAAACTTCAAATGCTACTTAAAACAAACTTCGCAAAGGATATCTTTTTGTATTTTTCCTATTGAATAAAGCATATAAAACTATTCTAACAAAAGAAACTGCAAAATTTATAAAAATCTATGAAAAATTTCGCTCAAAAGCAAATCAAAAGGAAATTTACCTAAAAGAAAATCCAAAGAGGCAAAAGCCTACTAAGATGATTCTGGGATGTTTTACTCGGCAACAATCAAACCAAGGACCAGTTCATGCAGAATCATAAACCAGTCAAAACAAAAAATCAAACTCTTTTTGTTCTTTTCTTAAGAATGAAATTCACAACTTCAATCAACAAACTACTTTGAAATTCTGCAAAGAGACAACACAAAGGTAGGTTGCTCACATAGGTAGACTTTACGACAGGTCCGACTCCTAAGAAGACTGAAAAAACTAGAGAGATCCAAGGTTTCACAACTTCTAAAGTCAAAGTCAATACAGGACCAATGCAAAAATCAAAACCCTAAGGCGAGAACTTCTATGAATTTCACTAAAACTCTTGACGCTAACGAAACAAGTTTAGCTGAAGATCTCTAACAGATAACCAGTGGATCTGGCAGTAAAGACTAATGAAAGACAAAATCTAAAGGAAAAGATGGACAAAATGGAAATTTTCTCAATTTTGACAGCGTACGCAGGCAGCCTGTTTGCATAGGTGCGTGCACGCTCGATGTACAAAGTTGCAGTGCGTACAGGTACGCACTGTGCCTAACTCAGAGGGTGCGTACTACTGGAAAATTAAGGAAAACTAAATTCTAACTTAACTCTAAGCTAGCCCACCCAAATATAGAGTCAAACAGTCAAAAACCAAAAAAGAAATGACTCTTTTCAGATCAAAGTGTCACTCAAAGGAAAAATCAAACACATCAATGGATTCCCCAGTGGAGTCGCCAGTTCGTCATGCGGAAACAGTTAATCTTGCAGACAAAACCAACCTCCCTAGAAGCCTAAGACTTTCTAGTGACAAACAAGACAATTAAGAGCAATCCTTCTCTAAACATGCATTTATCACACGAGAAACCAAGTGTTTTAGATCCTACCTGTAGTTCAACGCTGTTGTAGTAGTCTAGCCTCGTTGATCCAGATGAGCTCCTCCTTGACATCGAAACCTGCATTCACTAACAATCAAACGATTACATAGCACCTGAATATCTCATAAAATAAAGCATATTCAACGTATAGACCAAGAAGTATATGAAACAACTCATTAATAACAAATTGTTGAGAAGAATGAACTTATTTGTATTAATAGTAAACAAAAGAAACCATTACAACCTGAGCCTTAGTGTTGTGCAAGTTCCTCCCAGGGTCCAGCAAGAGTTTTCCTTTACTTTGATAAGCTCACCCACTTCGAAATTAAACAAGAAGGGATGGTAATCTCTCCTCACAAGCTTCTACAAGGAAGTCCTAATTCCAACAGCATCTACCCTTTGGAATGTTTAGCTTTCAACCTCCCCTCCTCTGGCCCAATGCTTGTATTTATAGTGATCTAGAGGAAGTTAATCAGGTCCAACATCAATGGGATACTCCCTCTTTTGGATGGGGTAGCTCCTCTCTTGATGGGATAAGTTTCTCTTTCATAGGGATGCATGAACCATTTGGAGGCGCTCAATACACGTCAAACAATCTTCTAGAATGCTCTAGAAATGACCACAAGTAACTTTTTTAAGATGAAACTCGCGCCTTTTGACCTTTACAGAAGTACGCACCCATCCCTTGACTTACAGAGCGTACAAGTACGCAGGTACAATGAGCTTGGGATGCGTACACGCAGGCAAGGTAGAGAGAACCTGCGTACCCAGAGATAAACATGTTTTTTAATGACTTTCTCTCTTTCTTAAAGTTTGACATGTAGAGTAGAGGTATAAGGCTTGACAAGGAGGATAGTATGACTGTTGATGGAGCCATACTAACTGCAGATAGTCATGGTGACAAATTTTAGTGTAACACCTATGAAGGGAACAAATAGTATTACCAGTCCCCCTCTATAAAATGGGTTCTTGGCTATCCTCAAATGTCTTCAGCGTTTGTAGAGTCTCTCTCCTCAATAATCTATAAACCCAGTGAATAAAATGTTTGAGCTCAATGACAACTCAAATGGAAAAGAAAAATGGTATGTGAAAGTGATAGTAATCAGAGTTACAACAATGAGTGCAACAATGAAAATAATCAAAATTAAATAATGAATTTAAAACCCTTCTATTTATAACAAAATATTAAGTTATCCTCCAATAATGAGCAAAAATAAAATATTATTAACCCCATTCTAGAAATAACCATTTGAAATATTTTATTATATTTGGTTAGCAGGGAAAAAATATTTAAACTTTTATTTAAAAATAATAAATAAATAAATGATTTATTTATCATCTCAAGGAATATTGATAAGGAATAATAAACAAATAATGATTTATTTAATTATTCCTAATGAATTTGGTAAAACTTGACAAGGAATAATAAATAATTAATTATTCCTAGAGAAAAATAAGATAATTAATGATCTATCTATTAATTTCTCATAATTATGTCAAATGTGACAAGGAGTATTAATTAAACAATGGTTTAATTAATTTTTCCTAGAATATAATTAAACAAATTCTAATTTATTTAATTATTCTTCATGGGTTTCATTATAAATTGCTTAACAAATGTGGTTTATTAAGTAATTTATCACAGTGAAACAAAATTTCACTATGGTAAAATTGGCCTTACATGGTGTACTTCAATTCATCTAGTAAATTATGGCTAGATGACCAATTTTTTGTGATAATAGATTTACCCCAACGTGCGAGTCTTAGGAGAAAAACGTATGACCAAAGTACATTGTAAGTACATAATCACTAGACAACGAAGTGGAGGCATAGAGAGAGAAAGAGAGACCAATAGAGCTAAAGTGAAAAAGGATAGTGACAGAGGGGGATAGACTAATGCAAGTCACCATTTATGTTGTGGTACCAAATCTCAGTGAGGCAGGGGAGGCATACCTGTAGCCAAGGAAAATTTTACAGGCTATTATTGGAAAGTTGGCTAAATTTCCATGGCTTTTCCCAAAAACAATTCTCTAATTTCCATTTTTTCTAGAATTAATTTGCCCAAATTTTCGATACTATAAAATTATGTTATATTGAAAATCGATAAGATTTTATAAATACTATATAAAATAAATAGAAATTTGAATGGTTTTACAAAAATATAGCTAAATATTTTATAGTTTTCATAATATGGACTAGTGAGATTTGCCAAGGTTTCTAAACTTTAAGAAAAAATTCTATCCTTAAAATTTTCATCTCGTATACCCGCCAAGATAACTTAGTAAAAAATAATGATGCACTCAGAAACATGAAACTAAGGAATAAGATACATGCTAAATGGTACATGAAATGTTGGAATAATTGAGCAAAAAAATAATACAAGGTATCCCATATATATAATGCGCCTAGAAAAAACATGAGCGAGGACTGAATACAATAACATCTAAGTACATGAGATAAAATGGCACTTCCCTCAAAAAATTGGTGGGAGGTAAGGTAGAACAACCAAGGCAGCCCTGCTGAATGGTAATGGTCTCTACAAAACTGAATGGATCACCTAACGGAGAAGGGCATGCTATGAATGCTACAAGCCGCCGAAACCGAACCCATCAAATATGTGAAACTGCATGTAAGGCTATAGTATAATATGATGACATTCAAGCATGTGGGGGACTACTTGAAGGGCATACCCCTCATGAGGTCTGAAAAATCTCACACACACCCAGGAATCATTGGTACAATTTACTACATCAAGAGACCATCAAGTGTATGAATCATGAGCATGAGAAAACCAAGTCAAAGGGAAATAATGATTCTCTATGCTTGATTTGAGGCATCGAACAAGAGTGGAAGATGGGACCAAGATACACTACCATCTAGGCCATTCTTCTAGAATAAATGTGTTGATGTTGACATAATAGGGCCCATCATAAGTGAGGCAATGAGTATCCTCAACTAATGTTGGAGGGAAAAGAGTAATGTGACGGATATAATGACACCAATGACAATGGAAAAAGTGGGAGTAAGGGAAAAATAGGCATATTCCCTTGTCAAAGCATAAAGTGCATGATTGACCTCACAGCGACTGACTCAACTCTAGAGGGGAGGGTGGACAGTATGACTGGATGCCAAAATGGGCAACACAAGATGAATGGTATGCAAAGATGGATGGAATACTGTGAGATGATGTAATGGGGCATGAAACAGACTCGATGGACGTAAAGTTGACTCATTGCAAATGCTCTGAACAAGGGTAACTCGATGACGCTTCCACATAGAATAGGCCCTATGGGGACCATGAAGACATGAGCACATGGTGGTTGCTCATGTTGGAAATCGACATGTGAGATGACAATTATTAAGAGGAGGTGGACCTCAAAGTACAAGTGTCACTTTATGAAGAAATTCAATTTTGAGAGGTGATGAAGTGATGCTTCTTAGAAAATGGCTTCTTGGTGAAGTGCCTAATCATCAAATGAAATGATGCAACCTACTTAAAGGCATGTCAGAAATAAATATGCACAAATCAATGTGATATGATATGGATAAAAGTTCGTAAGGTAGAGTGCATTACATGGATTAGGAAGGAGTTGGCCTTCAAAATCCTCCAAGAGATATGTCCCTTTGCCTAAGTCCTTACAAATGATGTAACGTCATAGCCATAATGATTTGAACTTCCCATGTCTAAGGGTATCATGGGCCTGGTCATACACTAGAACATGATCAGCTTCATGGAACACACGAGGGTTGATGTTTTAGTCATATTAGGCTCAGGTGCGCTTTTTGGCCACTTCAATGGTTTGCAAAGAAACATGGCGTTCTTCAAAGTCATGTTCAAGCATAATAAGTCTTTGTTCTAATGGTTGGGTGTTAGGGAGAACTTCGACAGCTAGGTGAAAGCAAGGGATATCACACTCGATTGGTAAGAATGCCTCCTCACCAAAAACAAGGTGGAAGAATCGAGTGACAGTTTTGATAGAAGTTCTATAGGCCCACAAAGCTAGGAAGAGAATAAGCTTCCAGTTGGTCTTGTCCTTACTCACCCTCTGCTGAAGAATCATTTTGAAAATTTTGTTGACTGCTTTAACATATCCATTACCTTGTGAGTAATAAGATGATGAATACTGGTGTTGGAAGCCCAATAGTGAGGATAACTCACGCCATACCTCATCGTCAAAATGTTAGCCATGGTCCGATACCAATTATTTAATGACCCAAAATCAAGTGATAACATGGTTAAAAAATAAAATGGGGTTACGGTAGCCACCATGTTATTGAACGTTGGCATGGCCTTATCCCATTCGATAAAATACTCAACCTCCATTATAATATACTTATGGTTATTAACATATGGTGGCCGATACTCCGTAAAATCAATGGCCCATTTACAGAAAGGAATAAATGCAATGAAAATATGGGGGGGAGTTGGTGGGTCTCTTGTCATTGGTGGAAAATGTTGGCAATTGGGGTAGTTTTGGACTACCTTAATGCAATAGCTGAAGAGAGAAGGCCAAAAGTAACCAGCACACATGACTTCATGAGATGTGGCCATACCAGACAAGTGACCACCACAAGCACCGCTATGACAAGAATTTAACACTTTCTCTGCTTCAGGCTGGGTGAGACAATGATGAAGGAGAGAATCCACACCGCAATGCTAAAGATCATCATCGATGAGAAGGTAGCAAGGGGCCTAGTATCGAATTCTTCGTCTATCATCATGAGTAAGAAGGGGGGAGAATTTTTTGGGTTTGCAAATATGTGAGAATATATTTGTAGTAAGGATCATGGAAATTGATGACAAACAAGTGTTCATTCAGGAGCTCGTCATTAACCGATGGATCACATGCACCAGTGGGTAGTTTAGAAATGTTTTCGATGAAAGGAAAACCTTTCTTACTCTTAGGTGTAACAAAATTAAGATTGAACTCCTAGAGGATGATGATCCAATTTTCATACTTCCCATTAATGATCCGCCAACTAAATAGGAAGTTCATGGGGTTGGAGTTTGTTATGGCCCTAGTGGTATGCATAAGGATATACTGACAAAGATTTTGGATGGAGAAAATGACAATCATCGCCAAATTATCTTCATGAGAGTAGTTCATAGAGGAACCTACGAGTTTCTTACTCACATATTAGATAGCATTCTCATTTCGATCATTATCTTCCTGAATAAGGACCCCATCGACTGAATGGGTGGAAGCTTAGATATACGAGATGAAATATTTCATCAAGTCATGGGACTAATCAAGGGAGTGGAAGTGAGAGCATGTTTTAGGGCATCAAAAGATTTTTTAGGGTGATCATCCCAAAAAACTGGAATGGTTGATCGAAGGAGTCTAACAAACCCATTCATCATGCACAAACCTATGAAGGAAGTTGGCCTTGCCTTGAAGGCCTTTTAACTGGTGTAAGGTGTGAGGAAGTGGTAGCTCAAGATTGTCTTGAACTTTTAGGGGGTCAAGAGTGATACCATCCTTCGACAAAATGAAGCCTAACAAACAACTGGTAGGAAAATAAAAGACACATTTCAATGGATTAAGGTGGATGTTATACTTGCGACATCAGATTAAAATTGTGTGCAAATCATGAATATGTTCCACTCGAGACCTAGAGTGAGTGGTGAGATTGTCAAGGTAAGCAAGGATCAGGTGCACTAAGTCATGAAAAAAATATTACATGGCCCACTGAAATGAGGTTCCGATGTTCTTTAAGCTGAATGGCATGACCATATATAGAAAGGTTCCCCACAGACTAATGAACGTTGTCTTTAACTCATCGCCACAACGGATATTGATCTAGTTGTACCCAAAGAATCCATCCATAAAGGATAGAACCTTCTCCCCCACACACTCATCAATGATCTAGTTAATAAAGGGTGTGGGAAAGTTGTCTTTGGGACAAGCTTCTTTCAGGGCGTGAAAATCCACACAGACACAAATGGTCCCTTCTTTCTTAAGAACAAGAACCAAGTTGGATATCCATGTGGTATATTCAATGTGATAGATGAAATCAACCTTTTTGAGCTTGTTGATCCCAACTTTTATGGCCTCATGATGAGAAGGGTGGATGGGTCTTAACTTATAATGGACAGTAGTGGAATCAGGCCATGTGTCAATATGGTGTTCAACAATGGCGAGGTCAAGTTCGGGCATCTCAAGGTAAGACCAAGTGAAAAAATCATGGAATTCTTTAAAGATATTGGTGTAAGCTTTAATTTCTTCTGAGGTGCATTGTTCCCCCAAGGTAATGTTTTCTTCAATCCTTGGTTTATCTAAAATGTTGAATTTGATAGGTGGAGAGATGCTGTCCATATTCCCTTCTTCAAAAGCATCTACGGTAGGGATGGGATTTCAAAACGAGTCAAATTCACCATCGATGAAGTATTTTGATTCCACAACATATTGGTCATGAGACTTCTGTGGCACAAAGTACACATGATGGTGCATATCATTCGAAGGGTAATCAGTGGTAGACATATCTTCCATGATGTCCTCATCAGAGTGGATGGGTGGGTGGGAGGAAGACTGACTACATGATGTGGCGACAGTACCTAATGCATCATCCTCGAAAAGAATGTTCACATATGCATTATTTGAAATGGTAGACGATGCACTAGTAGATGGAAGATCTACCAATGTTGAGACCTAGGTTTCCAATGAAGGAGGTTTGATCGAAGTACACACGGAAACATCATAAATATTTTCTTACGAGGAATGAAAGAATGATGATTGAGGTAATGGAGGATGATTTGACATATCAATGAGGGAGACAATCAAATGATCATCTGAAGGATATCCTACACCCAAATGAGTTAGTAGAGCTTTATTTTGAGATGGACATGACTAGAGGACTTCGAACATCGACATGGAAGTACGTGATTGTGCCAAGTCATCTACTATACTGTATGTATGAGAAGATCGGTTAGAAGTCGCGTCACAACATAATGGTCCCTGTAGGAACTTAGGAATTGATGCAAATTTAGGTTGAGGGATATTTCACGAACCATTTGGTGATGTAACAGGCTCAGTAGATCCTTTGGTTTTGGACTCAGTGACGATGAAGTTGATGAATTGTCATATTGACGTAATCGAGTGTGCAAGCCGACATCAGAGATATTGACCTAGTTATAGTTCATCATGAGGATCTGGTAGTAACCAGGACCAAAAGGTTGGGGAAGCTGTGCTGCTTGACCTAGCTAAGGCTAAGCAGTAATAAATCCTTCATGAGGGAAAGGATTTGTGAGCACTACCACTTGGGATGGCGTAGGTGTTATAGACATATTTTGGCACTGCAACTCCAATCACATATGTCCATAAACCAAGGGCTTCTAAGCCCTTAAAAGTGTTGCTTCATACCGTAAAGGAACAAGGTCAGCTAATTACATCATTTCCCAGAGGTTCACCCTAAAAAACTGCTCAGAACTAGTCAAAATTGGACCATACAAACTGCTCCATGCTGAGGGTGTGATGCATCTCACCTGTTACACATAGAGGGTGTAATGCATACTAAAACACCCTTCTACAAGGTGCGATGAGTGACAACAGACAAATGGCAAAGGTTGTTTTCTAGGTGGAATCCTAGAGAATCTTCTAGAAACTGCTCATTTGACCCTTGCCTCTCTAAATTCGCCCACGGATGAGTAAGAGATCATGAAATATCAAAGTGGAACCAAGAACTATTAGAGAAATCACACTTATCAAAATCCCAGAAGCTGACTCACCCACCTGCAAATATCTATGTATGGATCCCTCATCCTAGAGTTCTAGGGGCTGGAATTTTGTATTTTGTCAAGAAATGTTGTTGGTTTCTCTGTGAGACATCATAGTGTTGGGTGATCTAGCTTTTCATGAGGTGAAAAGGTCTTTCATGCTGGGACGATGGTGCCAGGTCAAACCAATGGGTTGTAATCCACTCTTATACTACTTCTATCAATAAAGCTATTTGATTTTTTCTCCATATTCTTGTATATTTCTGAATCTTGTATTGATATATGCATTTGTATGGTTAATATATATCTGGTCCTATATTGTTTATGGTTATAGATCTCCATGCTTTGATGGTATTATGCTGCTTTGAATCTATAGGTGTTTCTCAGACAAGCGAGGAAGGAGTGGCAAAGCTCTATCAAAGGAGGGAGGAAACAAGCAAGGAGCCAAGTGAAAGATTGAGGTTGGTACTCTCTACTTCTCTCTCATCTATCTCTCATAAAGGAAAACACAAGTAACTTTAGTTTGTTTGTTTCTAAGATAGCTACCCATCTTAGTGGGACTAACATCTCTGAATGGACACTATTTTTCCCAATAACAAAATGGCGACTGCATTGAGGAGCGAATAGTTTGATTTTTAGTCACTGTTGTTTGCTTTATGAACTACAGATGGAGCTTGAAGTTAAGTTAGCTATCCTTCGAACTGCTTTTACTATGCAACTAAAAAGTTGATCAATACTACTTCTGTCAATCTCCGGGTTAGTTTATGAACTGGACATCTGACTTGTAAAAATCCTAAGTGCCCTG
>APFE030350892.1:47648-113903 GCA_000404065.3 Pinus taeda
TCACCGATATGTTCAAGAGAAGTCACTCAGAGAATTCACCAACCCAGCTTACTCGTCATCCGCTGCAATACCTTCACGCTCCATTATTTCATGACCGCCACCCTGAACATTGTATCATCAAATCGTTTTCACCTCCGTAAAATCATTTGCTCTGTTCTGTGTCATAGTTGTGGGATTCATTAAGGCCCTCCTACAACAACTCACTTATTGTCGACATCAGCTCATTATCCAAGAAGTTGACTTAGGAACAACCCTTTCAGTACTTTGAAGCTTGCATGCCTCAATGGAAAGTTTCTCACTTTCGGCAATAGGTATACATCAATGGCCTTTAACCAAAAGATTTTACGTGGTGTTCAACATCAACTCATGTATTCACACTACGTGAATTGTACTGCAGTACCTTGAGGGTCATCATCATTATCGGCGATTCCTCTCACGCCTGTTAATAGCTTACATCATTGGCTAGTAATCAAGTGATGTCTTTCCATGTTTGACATTAGAACATATTTTCACATGGATCGATTTGTACTTTGGGCGAAGATTGAACGAGTTTGAACACCCCGGATCTAGTTTCATCCATCTAGGCTGTGATATATTTAGGAAAATAAAGACATCAAATGTACATCATAGCTGCACTGATAATCATCCAAGGTAAGGGATGATGGATCTACCAAAATCATCAGTCTGCCACACAAACGGTTGTCTGTCCTATGTACATGAAAAAGAATTTATAAATCTAATCATGGGAATTCCTGCCTTAGCTAGATCATGAAAATGTTATGAATATAATGTATTGTATTGTATCTTATTACAGGTCACCTTCCAATTCGAAAAACCTCAAGCATTTCACCCGACATCAGAAGATTTACGACCTCATGCTTTAGGGGAATATTTGGGAACTGCAATCCAAATCACATATGTCCATAAACCAAGGGCTTCTAAGTCCCTAAGAGTGTTGTCTCATACCCTAAAGGAAGAAGGTTAGCTAATTACATCATTTCCCAGAAGTTCTCCCTAAAAAACTGCTCAGAACTGGTCAAAATTGGACCATACAGACTGCTCCATGCTGAGGGTGTGATGTATCTCACCTATTACACATAGAGGGTGATGCATACTGAAAATCCCTTTTGTAGGGTGCGATGAGTGAGAGCAGACAAATGGCAGAGGCAGTTTGCTAGGTGGAAACCCAAAGAATCTTCTAGAAATTGCTCATTTGACACTTGCCTCTCTGAATTCACCCAGGGATGAGTAAGAGATCATGAAATATCCAAGTGGAACAAGAAATTATTAGAGAAATCACACTAATCAAAGTACTAGAAGTTGACTCACACACCTATAAATATCTATATATGGATCCCTCATCCTAGAGATCCAGGGGTTGGAATTTTGTATTTTGTAAGGAAGTGCTGTTGGTTTCTCTGTGAAACATCATAGTGTTGGGTGATCTAGATTTTCATGAGGTGAAGGGGGCTTTCATGCTAGGAGGATGGTGCTGGGTCAGACCAATGGGTTGTAATCCTCTCTTCTACTACTTCTATCAACAAAGCTATTTGAGTTTTCCTCCATATTATTGTATATTTCTGAATCTTGTATTGATATATGAATTTGTATGGTTAGTATATATCTGATTTTATGTTTTTTATGGTTATATATCTCTATGATTTGATGGTATTATGTTGCTTTGACTCTATATGTGTTTCTTTGAAGCGTGACAAGTGAGGAAGGAGTGGAAAATCTCTATCAAAGGAGGGAGGAAACAAGCAAGGAGCCAAGCGAAAGACTGAGGTTGATAATCTCTGCTTCTCTCTCATCTATCTCTCATAAAGGAATACACAAGTAACTTTAGTTTGTTTGTTTCTAAGATAGCTACCTGTCTTATGGGACTAGCAGCTCTGAATGGACACTAGTTTTCTCAATAACAGTAGGATTCTAAGGTAGTTGTTGCATGGGCAGTTGACCTCTAGAAGCTGCTTGGGCTTCCCAAATTTGGCACATCTGGGTTAAGATGCGACACTCATGAGTATAATGGCCATGTACACGACATCGTGCACAAGGCTTGTTCATGCGAATATCCTTGGTTTGCTTGGGTTGGTCACCCTGTAGCTAGTTGTTGGTGTTAGGATGGTTCACCTAGGGTTCGTTAGGTTGATTACCTTGATTACCCTAGTTACCCTTGTTACCTTTCCCCTTATCCTTTTTCTTCAAATTTTGGGGATTGGTCACACTCTATTGTGCAAGAACTTGATCCTAAGGGGGAGGTGGCTATTGGGGTTGATGACGCATGGGACGCTGCAATGCTAACACCTAAGGGGATGGAGTGCTTGGCGATGCATAGGTATAAGATGGTGAAGGGGAAATGGTTTGGTAGATAGGTTGAGCACTACTTGGCCCTGACATCTGTTGATGTGCTTGGTTAAATGCGTAATAGTTACTTTGTCCTGAATACATGTTGTTGGTAGGAGGGGCATAAGCGTTAGAGGAATTGGTGGCCCCTTGCAAACAGCCATAACTCTACTGAGTATATGGTAAAGGATGTTAAATATCTCCAATGATACCGTCGACGACGTGAGATGCCCTCAGTGCATTGCCACCACCAGGATGAGGGAGGTCTAGTATATAGATATAGACATAATTGAATTGAGCATAAATCAAGTCATATCTCTACAGTTTGGATAGCCTCTTCCTCTTCCTAAGGACAATGAGACATGACATCTTTGGAAATAGGCAATTAGAGAGTCCTAAGAAACCAATTGAGGTAGACATGGTCTTCGAAGGGTGGATCATGGCACATGCTCCTCCTCCTACGCCATTCCTAGACATGATCCGAAATATGGGTGGCAGAGGACTAACATAATGCAATCAAGAGATTCATACCGGTGTTGTATCATAGAGGTAGATGAAAGTATGAAAGGAATGCTTTAGCAAGTGTCAGGAAAGTGGAATGAGAGGCAGCGGGCTAGTCTACATACCATTTTGCAGCATCTCCATTGAGCGTGCATTGGAAAAACTAAAGACAAATGGAATCATGGTTGATGGAGTTGGATGAAGACCACATATGGAAGGAGTGGACGTGATTCATAGGGTCCTCTCCAGAATTATGATATTTCCAATCAGGAATAAGAAATTGTTAAGTTAAAATATCAGCTCAAGACATTGTCATAACATAAATTAAAAATTGATAATTTTTATGTGTGAGAGTGGCAGGAAACCCATCAGCTCAATCTAAAAATTGAGTAGTTTCAGAGTGAATAAGTTATGGCTCAAACTCTGGCCCAAGTTAGAGAAAACGCATGGACAAAAATCCATGAGATCATCATAGTAATATGGCCTTCCATGGATATTATTTTCAACCAAGAAGAATTAATACAAAGGTGGAAGGAGGTAATAAGGCAAATTGAAATAGACTTACGATAGAAACCTAGGGAAGCAACAACACTTATTAGATTCTTGAATTCCAAAAGTAGGGAAGAATTAGAGAAACTAGGAATTAAAGACAGGACAAAGACTATCCTAGAAGTGAAGAGGATTAAGACTAAATGAAACCTTACTCTACAGTTGGACAATAGATGTCAAACTCTAAAATCTAACATACAAAGATTTCATAAGAAAATGCAAGTACTAAATAGGAAAGGTCCATCAAGATTGATTGGTAGGGAGGATAAACTCATGAGATTGACACAGAATCAGGAGAAAATATCCACTATTGCCCAAACCAATTCAATTTTTTCAGGTATAAAGGGGCATATGACAGGGAAATTTTATTCTATTTTCTTCTCGAATGTGTATGAAAAGAAACCACTTAAAAATGTGGATGACAAAAAACACTAACAATGAAAATGGCTACTAAACATTGTAGATTTGCAACAAATTATAGAAACAAAACCTTCCAAAGCCCCGATCTATGACAGAATCATACTTAAACAACAAAATGGAATAGTAAAATAAGCATAAGTAACTCCAATAATCCAATGGAAACCAGATATATAAACATTATATTTTATTAAACAACACATGTGAAGGGAAAAAATAATGTTATGAGCCCCCCTCTATGGATGGGTTCTTGGCTATCCTCAAATATCTTCAGCTTTGCTAGAGTCTCTCTCCTCTATAATGTGTAAACTTAGAAAATAAAATGCTTGAGCTCGTTGAGAAATCAAATGGAAAAGAAAAATGGTGTGTGACAATGATAATAATCAAAGTTACAAGAGTGAGTGCAACAATTAAAATAATAAAAAATGAATAATGAATGGAAAACCATTCTATTCATAACATAATATTAAGTTATCCTCGAATAATGAGCAATAATAAAATATTAATAACCCCATTCTAGAAATAACCATTTGGAATATTTTATTATATTTGGTTAGAGAGAAAAATTATTTAAACTTTTACTTATAAACAATAAATAAATAAATGATTTATTTATTATCCCAATAAATATCGTTAAGGAATAATAAACAAATAATGATTCATTTAATTATTCCTAAGGGATTTAGTCAAACTTGACAAGGAATAATAACTAATTAGTGGTTTATTAATCATTTCTAGAGAAAAATAAGATAATTAATTATTTATCTATTTATTTCTCATAATTGGGTCAAATGTGACAAGGAATATTAACTAAACAATGGTTTAATTAATTATTTATAGAATATAATTAAACAAATAGTGATTTACTTAATTATTCTACAAGGGTTTAATTGTAAGTTGCTAAACAAAAGTGGTTTATTAGGATTTTTTTCACAGTGAAAGCAATCTTACTATGGCAAAATTGACCTTACTTCAATCCATATAGTAAATTATGGCTACATGATGAATTTTTTGTGATATTAGGAAGAATTCCTAGAGGTCTTAGATTTCGACTTATTCATTAGTCATGAGCTCAAATATTTTTTCATCCTCAAACTAACTTTCCAAATGTACAAAAATGTGCATGAGGCCTATAGAAAATTATTTAAATTTTCTATCCCAAGTGAAGACAAATATGACAAGTTGTGTGAATTAATTGAGTAATTTTTATCTTCGACAGCAAGGAAAAAACGCAACAAATTCAGAGTCTCAATTATCAACAGTCATCCTCAAGCATAGGACCAACAATTCCAGCAATTCAAAAATTCCTAATTTTTGTACTAATTTTGTAATTAGTTTTTAGATATTTTTAGGATCCTATCTTCATGTATAGAATCAAGATATTTTGTGATATTTTCCATAAGTACTTCATAATTCTAAGTATGAATGTTGTGACTTGTTTGAAGAAAATGACTTGTATTATAAAACACCTCACAAAGTCACCATTGATCGGACATTCAGTAATATAGTGCAATCATTACAGGATTCTTGTGTCATTTTTATTGGCGTAGTTCATCTCTCTTTGTCAATTTGTTTTATTTTTTTTCTCATATGTGGTTCTGAAATCCAAATTATTCTAAGAAGATAAAGAACAAAATTTCTTTGAATCTACATTTTGTCTCTCGCTTAAGGATTATTTTTATGTTTTCGACTGAATATTAAAATCAGAATTATTAACTACTCTTTTTTTAATTGGATCCCGAAATCGCTTTCTCTCCTTATCACCATATATCTTAAAGGATCTAGTGAATTTTTCTAACCTTCCCTGTAAGTTTAACCTGTAACTCTGTACTTGGTCACATCAAACCTGTGACTCCATTTTTCCACTGGCCTTTCTTCCCAGTTTCAACCAAAAAACACAAAAACCAAAACCTAACTTAATAGCTAGCATAATACCTTCAATCAAAGAAAGCTAAATCATAAAGAGACACCCCTCTCTGAATCTAGAAGGGCTAGAGTCTGAACTTTCAAAGTGGTTTTGTGGTTACCTAGGTGATTTTTTCCACAACCTCAAAAATTACGGAGTGATAACATCATGGAAACCATACTAGTAATGAATACACCTTGTTTTGACATTTTATTTCCCTCATTAAAAAACTTTATTTCATCAACATTTAATATTTATTTTCAGAAATAAATTTTTTGACGTTGTAAAATTTGTGCATAAATGAAATTGTGTGTTTAATACTATATAGATATGGCTCCTAAAATAATTCATATGAGAGATCATCCAGATAAGAATCCTCCCAATATACTAGATAATTATAACAAATTTATAAGGAAGAAAAGGTTGATCAAAAGATAAGGGAGTAATAGTCCTATGCCTAGAAAAAATTCTTTTCCAGAGAGCTTTGTTACCATAGAAATATTCAATATGATCTACCCTTTAAAATTCTTTTTTTTTTTTTTATATCCAAATATGAGAGAATTATAGCTGAAAATGTCATTGACAAGTCGGTGTTAAGACCATACATATCTAAACATCAGCATGTAGATCAAGATTTTGACAAACAAGCTTTGCAACAATTTTAAAAATTAAAAGACAGTGACATACCTAGACCAAGCTATCCATAAAACTTACATCCAACAATCAGTTGAACTTTCATCCCTATCATTCTTTGTTTCCTCTCCTATTACACAATATTTATATCCTCTTTCCACTAGTTCCATCTCTTCAACAATTTCCACTGCCTCCCCATCAACATCGCAAACTATAATTCAAACTATCTTAATCCCTTCCACATTGCACCTCTTACAAGTTGATATGTTTTTCATCCCCATATACCAGTAATGGCAACTCGATATACACCCTTGTTTTTACCTACCCAATTACATAACATCCTCGAGACTATCAAAATAACATTCCTCAGTTTGATGGCACTGCACAACAACATGTAGATAAAATGAATGATTACTTTGACCTTCAGGAGGTTGATGAAGAATATGTGAAGATGAGGCTTTTTTCCAAAACCACTAATGGAGAGGTAAGAAAATGGTTTAAATCTTTATGAGGAGCTACCATAAATTACCTTACTACATTTCATCAATATTTTCTCAACAGATGGGAAAATAAAAAGAATCCCCTCGAAATTTTAAATGAATATAAAAATCTGAAAACAAGCCCAAATGAAATTGTTGAAGAATATTGTGCTATCTATAATCATGTCTATAATTCCATTTCAGCTGCTATAAAGCAACCACCAAGGTTACCCCTCATTCACTTCCCTAAAGGATTTGATGTTGACATGCCCTACCAACTAAGAGAAAGAGCCAACCACACTTGAAGAAAGGAAAACTAACGTTGTCAAAGTAGAGGCTAAATTTTTAGCCAAAAAATCCAAGCTTAAAATTGAAAGAAGGTTTACCATTAAGTAGGAACCTTCCTCATCTTCATTAGACTTAAAACTATACAACCTAGTCAAAATCATGGAAAGAATGATGGTGAGGATGACAGTGGTTGATAGAACCCCTCATAGGGATAACCAGGGAAATTTTCAAAATAGAAATTAGAATCTCAAGAGATATCCACCTCTGATAAAACAAAGGGAACATAGGGGCCCTAATGATTAGCAAGTTAGGCCTCATTTCTAGGAAAACTATGTCAAAGAAGAAGTGGAACCAGAAGAATATTTAGAGGAAAACCAAATTGATTTGTTTGGGGAGACAAAAATTGATCATATATTTCTTACCAAATAAGAGCAAGATCAATTTCTACTTGCACAACCATAAATAATTCCATTAGGGTCTGAAGAATACAAACAAGGTTATTAGAATTCCATAGCGGAAGTGCACAGGTAATATAACCTCAAGAGTAGAAAGAATGTTGATACTCCTCTGAACAAAATCTCTAATACTCTTTCCAAAAATATTGTTGATAATCCACCCAATAAAACTTAAATTGATATCCCTTCTTCTATTCAAACTAAATATGTTCCTTCCTCAAGTCAATCCAAAGAAGATCCCCAAAAATAAAATCTTAAAAATTAGGATCATAACATCAAGGAAACAAAGAAGCCACAAACCTCTTTCAACATAGAAATTGAATTGGCTAAAGTTAAAATTTCAATCCCCCTCATTGAACTGATGAATAAGAATACATATAGGACACAAGTAATGAAAGCCTTAAAAGTAGGAGTAGGAACAGATATGTAAACCTCACTGATGAAAAGACTGATCTACTATTTGGTCCAGAGGTAGAAGTTAAACCACAAGATGGAATTGTTCACCCTTTCTATCTCAGTCTTAATATCCTTGATAAAATTCTTCACAATGCCATGCTCGACTTTGGTGCCTCACACAATTTAATGTCATGAGCCATTATGGAGAAATTGAAGCTTGACATCACGAGGCCATATAAATATTTTTATTCATTTGATTCCAGCATGGTAATATATCTTGGTCTCATTAAAGACCTTTGTGTCACCCTAGCTCAAATTCATGCCAAAAGCCTAGTTATGGATATCATAGTGGCAGACATACCCCCAAAGTATGGAATGGTACTCTCTAGATCATGGCGGTAAACCTTCAAGGCACAATGTAAATGGATATGAGTTATGCTACCATACATGTTTTTGGATAACCTAGGAGACTTTACAGAGAAACACTAATGAAATACATGGTTAGCAATCAAGATAGACAAAACAAGCATCCCTTGTATTTAGTCAATTCATACCTAGACTCTTTTAGCTTATATAACAATGGAGGTATAGAAGAAAAAACTCCTAGCCTAGAAAATTATTTATCTGAGATGGAAGAAATCAAAACAGACATTGTAAAACTATATGAATAAAATGAGATTTTATGGAACATGGATTTTGATTGAGCTATAAGCAAGGAAGGATCGGGAGCAGGTGTGTGGGTTTTCAATTCACAAACTAGAAAATCAGAATGACATTCATATAAATTTAACTTTCGTTGTAGCAATAATATAGCTTAGCGTGAAGCCTTAGTAATAGCATTGCAGATTTTGAAAAAATTAGGTGCCAAAAAAATTTCAGTTCATGGAGATTCTAAACTCATAAATAAACAAATCAAAGGCGAATACTCTGCTAAACATCCAAGGTTAAGGGCTTATATGAATGCTGTTCTAGATTTCCTTGAATTCTTTTTTGAGTATGAGTTATATGTAGTTCCAAGAGGTCAAAATATCATAGCTAATGGTGTGGCTACTTTAGCTAGTACTTTCAATATGCCCTATCTCCCAAGTCAACAGTACATAGTTGAAGTTAAAAACAGACAATTTGTCCTAGATAATATCAGGTACGTGCAAGTATTTCGTAGTGATGAGCAAATTGAAAAAAAAATTACAGTCAAAAAATGAATTAGGGTGTGCCAATATAGACATAGATTATTATGCAGATAATAATCTAGATAATATGATGAAAAAAAAAGAATTGAATGAATTAGATAAAGAGCAAGAAGAATTAAAAATTTGCAATTCAAGGATAATATTTTTCCTAGAGGATTAGTTCCCTTAGAAGAGTTATTTTATTTTAATAATGTGGCTAAAATCCCTAAAATATAACCTACTAGAACCGATGTGGAAGAATGTAACATAGGGAATGAAGGAAAGACTAAAATAGTTAAATTGTCCAAATCTTTTCCCTCTGCTGAAATACATGGAGCTTTTCAAAGAACTCATAGATGTATCTTTTGATAGTTCTGAGTATTTAAAGTCCCATGACACCAGAATTATACAACATTAAAGTCCTATAAAAGAGGACCATAAACCTTTTAAATAGAAAGACGAAAAGATCAACCCAATGCTTTTGCCCCTAGTTGAGAAAGAAGTTAAAAAATGATATGATGTCAAACTCATTGTGCCCTTTTGGTTTTCAAAATGGGTATCAAACTTAGTTCCTACCAAGAAAAAGACTGGGGAGATTAGAATATGTATTGATTTTAGATATCTTAATAAAGATTTTCTGAAACATAACTATCCTTTATGAAAAATGGACCACATCATATAGAAAGTAGTTGAATTGGAGAGAATTTCCTTATTAACTGAATTTTATGGTTACAACTAGGTTCTGGTACATCCATATGACCAAGAGAAAACAATATTTACAACCCCCTGGGGTGCTTTCATGTATGTGAAAATGCCTTTTGGTCTAATGAATGTTGGTGCTACATTCCAAAGAGTAATGGATATTCCCTTTGTAGATGAATTAGGTAGGTTTATGTTCATTTATTTAGAAGATATAATTGTCTTCTCAAAGGTAGATGAGGAGCATTTGATAAATTTAAGGATAGTTTTCGAAAAGTGTAGAAAATTTGGTATCTGTCTTAACTAGAAAAAAATGATGTTTGGCTTATAGGAGGGAAAACTATTAGGACACATCATCTCAAATCATTGCATAAAAGTTAACCCTAATAGAGCCAAAGCAATATTGAAGACTGCCCTAGGAACAAAAAATAAATCCAATATTTTATTGAAAAAACAAAATTCCTTCAGATATTTATACCAAATTGGCTGAAATCTTAAAATAAATAAGTCACATGTTAAATAAGGACACTAAAATCAAATGGCAGAATGATGCAAAGGATTCTTTCACTAAGATCAAGAAGGCATTAACAACTGCACCAATTCTAATAAGTCCTTATTTTATAAAAGATTTCACAATATTCTCTTTTGCATCTAATCATACAATAGCAATTGTGTTGTTGCAAAACAATGTTGAAGGACGTGAAAAACCAATTGCATTTTTCAGCATTATGAGATGTGTTGTCACTCACTACAATTCAGTCATAAGTTCCTTAAGAAACTCAAATAGGAGTGATGTTTGAGGTTGATTCTTGAGTCTCAGAGTCTGCCAAAGCTTGAGAGGACCCCACCTATGGCCTAATGCTCAAAAAGAGCTTTCTAATGGTATAATCATGTCCAAAAGAGGGTTCATATATCAAAAGATACACTCAATTGAAGAATCCCTTTGGAAAGCCCTGAAAGCATGAAAATAAGAAAAATAGCTAAGTGTTGGAGAGAGAGATCACAATCGGGATAATGGAGACATATCGACATATCAGCATATCAACTATTAGAAAATTCAAGAGGCAATCACTTAAGACTTATTAGCGGAGGCGAAGGCTGATAGCGATATGGACAAAATAGCCAAGGAAGGATGATTTTCAAAATACAAAGAAAAAGCACTGCAAAACAAGGCTCAAGCCACTCCTTTTCTCTCCTTCATTGTCACTCCACTAGTGAGATTGCATATTGGCCATCGGAAAAATCAAGAGGCACACACTTAAGGTATATTGACAGATGCTAGGGTTGATAGGCATTTGTATGATTTCCCCTGGACGCAATGAAAGATCAAATTTTGGTTAATAAGGGCCCCACATCCAAATTATCAACAATATCACAATCACAGATACGACATTCCCTAGGGCTCAGGCTTAAGATTTATTGGCATTTCAAAAGGCCGATTGAGATTTTCAATCTCGCATATCGCAATCAATGATTAGCGAGTTATAAGAGTTCAAAGACCATAGTGGGGGCCGATATTGTGATATGCGAGATTTCTCCCAGATGTGATAAATTTTAAGCTGCAATCTGTAAATATTTCAGGTCTGGTAAATCTAGCAATAAGGGTTTCATTACAACATAATGAAAAATCCTTCCTCCCACGTTATAGAGATCTTTAAGCACTTTATATATGGGCTCTTGGTCTCCGCCTATTGTCATATGCATAAATTCATAAAAGGTGCTATGAAAGGGGGCCTGACACTTATTTAAAAGAAGAAAAAAATAGTCTTTCACCTATTTTCTTGTTCAAAGTTGCCCCTCTACCTACTTTGAATTAAAAACCTATGACCAAGAAAAGACACTACACAGAGAGCTTTGAAATATGGCCTATCATACGTTATTAGTTGGCATTGAACAAATTTTCATTACTGAAATGACTCAGTGTCTATCAAATTGCCTTAAACTACCGAAGGAAGCTTAGAAAAACAAGAACATGGCTTAACAAGTGGCCTCCACTAAAACATTAGCAAGAAAACTCCTCCTTCCTTTCTCAATCCTCTTCATTTTTGTATTAATGATTGAATTTTTTGAAAGGGGGATTTAACCCTGTTGTAATTAATTTTCAGGGGGGGAGATTTGGACAGAGCCGTAACAGCTCATCCTGCATGATAGTTGAGGGCTTAGACTTGGATTTTTGTAAACATTAATGAAATCCTCCCCTTCTCCTCTTATAAAAGCGTCAAAGCGATATGTAACAAGGGGGTTGGTCTTTTTGGGGGTTGGGAGTTCTAGTTGCAGAGATTATTAGACCCATGAGGGTTGATATATGTGAGTTGATTTAACTGTATATGCTTGTAATGAGGGCTTCACTCACTTGAGGACTTAATAAAGGACTCATTATTCAATCTTAATCCATATGGAATTTTCTTCTATTGATTCTAAAAATGTGAATGTATAGTAAGTCGTCCCTTTGCGATTCCATTTCAATATGTTTCATTTCTTAAAAATATACCTTCATTGTGAGATTACCAACAATACCTACATAGTTATAGAATTGTTTAAGTTGCCTACTAACAGTACAACACTTTTTTTCCAGATTTGCTTCTGTTAAGTAACAATTTACAACACCTATAACTATTCATATTTACCCTTGACTATTTACAAAAGTCAGGTACCCATCATACATACCTTGAAGTCTTTAAACAACTCCCTCGATAGCTCCCATTCCACCTTATTCTTCTTTCATATTTCTGCCAAAAATCAGTAACCTAAGATTCTATTTTCACAACCTTCTCTAGTTGATTTCCTCCTTCTCCTACCTTTCTTCATCACCACAACAATTTCAGTTCAAATTGTTCCATTTCCATGTGTAGTCGAGCAAAATAAGAAGCCATTCCTCTTTGAAGTTGTCCCATACACCCCCCTCATTTGAATCCTTAAATTAGACTGAAATTCCCTCATTAAAAGCACATTGAACTAGAGCTCAACCGTCTGACCACCATCTCTATTTCATTACAATTGGAGTGCTCCACACCCCTTTCATACCATTTCACAAGAACTCTTATACCCAAGATTTCCTAGGCACTGGTCTAAAATCAACCTGAGGCTATCTCTAGGAGGTTAATCTTTGCCTTGTTCTATGAGGTGCAACATTTAGCCATAACATCTTCTGGCACGACTTTCAGGGAATGGATTAGAATATTTTGCCTTGGGTATGATAAAAAATTTCATTTCCTTTGATAGGTGCGCATATGAAGTGTGGGTTGAAGATCTCTCACCTTGGTAACTCCATTGTCAAACTCGTGGTAAATATCCTAGTGACTCCATTGTCCAGGTATCTATTCTAATCATCTTGTCCTTTCAAACAACCTCATAATCACTCATACTACAACATTCAAGATGGCCATTCTTGCATTCTTGGATAACCAATTTGCACCACTTGATTTCTCTGTTATTACTGGTTTTCCTTACCATCTCCCTCCATTTCATGAGTGGAACACCTATTTTCCCAAATTCAATGAGAAATCTAAGAAAAGACATGATCAACACCTCAAAGGTTTTCACAGTTGCATGGAGGAACAAGATATCTTTCTCAAACATGTCTAGATGAAGCTATTTAAATTGTCTTTAGAGGGAGGGGCTAGGATTTAGTTTAAAACAATACCTCATGGAAGCATAAGAGATTTTACCCACATAATGCATTCTCTGAAGATTGTTGCATACTTTGTAATGAAGAAATCAATTCTGAGGTAGATGAATCTCTTCAAGATGTTTGTGGATCTCTTATCCAAGAAAGCATCTACTCTCATAAGGAGACGCCACCCTATGAGCAAGAAAGAGAAGAAGGAAACACCATTGAGCTGCAAATAAACTCTCAAAGGGCTTATTCAATGAACTCACAAGAGGATGGAAGAAAATATGCAGCTATCACATAAGCAAACTATTAAGCAGAAGTCAAAGATGAAAATTGGGTATGGCATTTGAGATTTGGTCATCTCAACTTTGGAGCTTTGAATTTGCTGCATAGGAAAGGCATGGTGAAGCAGTTTCCACTCATAGAAAGACCAGATAACCTATGTGAAGGATGTATCTTGGGAAAACAACATCAAGAGACATTTCCAGAAGGAAAGTCGATAAGGGCAAAGGCACCATTGGAGATTGTCCACTCAGATTTATGTGGACCAATACAAAGACCATCAATTGGTGGCAGCCATTATTTATTGACCATCATAGATGACTACACAAGGAAGACATGGGTCTATCTCCTAAAATAGAAAAGTTAAGTGTTTGAGTGCTTTCGCCAATACAAGGCTCTTGTTGAGAAGCAAAGTGGACACTACATAAAATTCCTTAAGACTGACAGAGGTGGCAAATACATCTCAAATGATTTCTTACATTTTTGTAGGGAGCATGGATTTCGCAAGCAATTTATGACAAGGTATACACCTCAAAAAAATGGTGTAGAAAAAAGTAAGAATGGGACTATCATGGAAATGGCAAGGAGTACGTTGAAGGTAAATCATTTGCCAAATGATTATTGGGTTGAAGATGTCGCTTGTGTAGCATATATCATGAATATATGTCCAACCAAAATTGTCAAGAATGTTGTTCCTGAAGAGGCAAGGTGTGGAAGAAAGCATAGTGTCACTCACATGAGAGTCCCAGATGAGTTGCGGAAGAAGTTGATTAGCAAGGGGAGAAATGTATATTTTTTGGATATAGTAATGAATCCAAAGCATACAAGCTCTAAAATCCATCAACCAAGAAGGTCATAATCAATAGAGACATGAAGTTCATAAAGAAGGAAGCTTGGGATGGAAGTTTAAGGAACTCAGTCAATGTCAAAGCATGTATACCACACGAGGAGAAAGAGGAATTGGCAGTAACAAGCAATTCCTCAACAATGAATCCCTCTACTCATATTCAAGTGCAAGAAATAAGAAAATAAGTAAAACCATCAACAAATACTAAGACAAGTTCATGCAGTCAAGAAAGTGCTTCTCCAAGCATGCCACAAAGAGAAACACCAAGTGACATGTTCAACCGATCTTCAACAATCACAAGAAGACCAAATTTTAGAAATTTAAAGGAGGTTCATGAGCAAGATGAAGTTGATAGTAGCGCTAGTCTAAATTCCTTATTTGCATTATTTTTTTATGTAGATGAACCAGTCCATGTTGAGGATGCAATCAAAGAAGAAAAATCGGTTGTGACAATGGAGGAAGAAATAAAAAGAAAAGAAAAGAATGATGCATGGGAGTTAGTAGACCTGAAGTAAGAAAAAGATGTTATTGGTGCGATGCAGGTCTATAATACCAAGAGAAATATCAACAATAAGATTGAAAGGCATACAACGAGGCTAGTTATCAAAGGATACAAGCAGTAGCATGGAAGAGATTATGCGAAGACATTTGTGCCAGTCACGAGGATGGACAATGTATACATTTATGGAAATTGTCATGTAACATAAATGGAAAGTGTATCAAATGGACATAAAATCAACGTTCTTGAACGGAGTGTTGAAAGAGAAAGTGTATGTTGCGCAACCGCCCGGTTATGAGGTTGAAGGCCAAGAAGACAAAGTGTATTGGTTGAGGAAATCTCTTTATCAACTAAAGAAAGCACCACGTGCATGGTATATCAGGATAGATGCTTACTTGTTGGATAATGGTTTCAACAAATGTGATGTTGAGCCTACTCTCCACATCAAAGAGAGTGATGGTAATATTCTTATTGTTGCCTTATATGTAGATGATTTGATTTTTATAGGTAGTGATGATTTCCACATCGTTGATTTAAAAGAAGTAATGAAGAGTGAATTTGAAATGACTGACTTGGGGTTGTTAAGGTATTGTTTGGGCATAGAAGTGAAGCAAACAAAAGACATAATTTGTATTTCTCAAGAAAAGTATGTGCCAGACATTTTGGAGAGGTTTAATATGAAAAACAGTAAGGCCACACCAACTCCAATTGTCATGTGGTTGAAGTTGAGGAAACAAATTACAAAAGCAATGTCAATCCAACATTATACAAAAGCATCAGAAGCAACTTGATGTATTTGTCTGCCACTCGGCCGAGTATAATGTATGCAGTGATTTTGGAGTCGAGATTCATGGAGACACCTAAGGAAAAACATTGGCAAGCAACAAAAAGGATTATAAGGTATGTCAATGGGACAAAACAGTATGGTATTTTGTACGCCACAACAAATGATTTCAAGCTAGCTAGTTACACTGACAGTGATTGGGTAGGACATGTAGATGACAGAAAAGCACGTCAGGATATGTTTTAGATTTGGGTTACAAAGCTCTTTCATGGGCCTCCAAGAAGTAGTCAATAGTGTCACTATCAACAACAGAAGCTAAATATGTCACCACAATAGTAGCAACATGTCAAGTGGTTTTGATGAGAAGGATGTTGAGGGATCTTCACCATGACCAAGATGGAATAATAGCTATTTTATGCGAAAACACTTCTGTAATTGCATTATCAAATAATTATGTCTTTCACAAGAGTATCAAGCACATCGATTCTAAATATGATTTTATTATAGAGTTAACTAACAATGGTGAAACTGTGTTGCAACACTGCAGATCACAAGAACAATTTGTCGATATTTTCACAAAGCCACTCGCACATGAGAGTTTTTATTATCTCAGAGACTATTTTGGAAGTTTTTAATGGTGCCAGTTATGATTTAGGGGGAGTGTTGGAAATATTAATCCCAACCACAACCTTAAACACACTCAGAATCACCATGCTTGCCAAATCCACTACATTAGGTTGCAATTTCTTTTGTAGGCAAAAACACTGAAGTTCTTAGCAGTAGTACAATGTTGACCATTCCACAACACATCACATAGTTAAAACACTAAATGAGGGTTGTTAAATATGTATGGGTGAAACATGTATTGCGCAACTCTTAGTTGCAGCCCACAACCTCTGCAAGTTCACAAAATTCCTCATTTTGTATAATTGTCCATCCTGTGTCTTCAATATTTTCTTTGTCATGTATTAATGAGTAAAAATGAGTGTTTTGGATAAATATGAAGGTAAACGTCATTTGCATCGTTGAGCGATAGAGAGGATGAAAGTCTGAGAGGTAGTGAGGAGAAAATTGTGGAGAAAATATTGGTGGGCACATGAAAATAATGGTTACTATGTTTTAGTGTGTGTTGCTACGCAACCCCAGTGAATTGTAAATCGTAGTAAGTTTTTTGTATTTTTACTTGGAGTAGCAACCTCCAATTTTTCATGTGAATGTATTTACATATGTTTTATGATATAATCCAAAGTTTGGCTTGCTACGATGTGCCCTTAAACCTTCATGAGTAGATTTACCACAACCATTTGTCTTTACTCTTTTTTGTTGTGCATTTAATTTGTGTTTCAATCAAGCCTCTCTGTAGTTATAATGTGCTTGCGGCAACTCAATTTTTGACTTGCTGCAACTGATTGTGATGTGCTTGTTGCAATTAAAGTTTTGACTTGCCGCAACTGATTTCTGAGCCAAACTCGTCTCATCTTCCCTTGTAAAAATTTTCTAACATTTGAGGTGTTGAAAAGTAGATTCAAAATTACAATGTCGATCAAGCCAAATACTTTTTCTAATTCTAATTCCTTATGCCAACTCATATAGGCTTGCACAGTCAAAAATAGAGGAGGAGAAATTTTGATAACACTTAGCCAAATCTATATTGACAAGAAAATTTTCCTTCAAATGCAATCATTTTCATATTAACAACATAAATGTGATAGGAAATAATTGCACTCAGAGAGATGAGATTCATTTTAAGTTAAGTGAATGATAATGAATTGATGGACTATTTTCTTTGAAATGAAAATCATTTTTGTTTTAACAAATTAAATATTGAATGAAATGATTGCACTCTAAGGGATGGGATTCTTTTCAATGAAGTGAATGATTCTAAATTGTTGGATTATAGGTGAAAATTTCTAATTGTAAAAGAATATTTATTACTGATTGATTTTTGGCTAATAGGATAAAATGTCTAATAGCAAAGTTTCTATTTATTAGTGATAGGTTGAAATTTTGAAAGTTAATTTTCATCAATTAGATAAAATTGTATCTTCAAAATTCTATCTGATTTGGAAAACAATTTTTACTTAAAGATTTTTCTCACAAGCTAACATAATTATTTTCTCACAAGCTAACTTAATTCTTGGACTGAGTTGATAAGTGGAGAAACTCATTCTTTTAGGTAAGTTTATTTTTGTAATTAATGCAATGTTCTCCCTTTTTGGTATTCAAATTTTCAAAACTATGAGGGAGAATTCAAATTTTCCTAAAATGAGCCAAAACTCTTAAAGAATAGTTCTAAAGTTAGAATTTCATCAATCAATGTGCATGAATATATATATATATGAAAAGTGAAAATATTTTTATTTTGTTTTCATTTTTATTGATGCAAGGGAATATTACATAAGATATAGATGTTGCAATCTCTTCTACATTGGGTTGTAAAATGAATTTCTCCTTGGATAAGAAAAACTCAAGTCTATTTGGGACATATGAAACTATTCAAATTGAGATCAATTTGTATATCCTTATTAACTCAAGATTTATTAAGAATGAAGAGGGATTGAATATATTTCCTTTAGGTTATGAGGGAGTATTATCCTGATCAATATTTCATAGGTCAGTATGAGGGGGATGTGCAATTTTATTATTGTTTGAAAGTGGAAACGAAAAGTGACACTTAATTTTATTTGATAAAATATTACGATGTCAAACCTAACTTCCAATTAAAATAAAATTTTCATATATGTTTTCATACATGTATATTGAATTGTTGGTAAGAATGATAGTTATTCTTACATGCACACACTTGAAGAAAGAATCATGTTGTATACACAGATAGTATAGAAAAATGCAATATAAAATTAAACAACCAGAAAAATAACTAACCAACTATAATTGTTAATTAATTCAAAAGAAATTCCATTCTCTATATAGAATTATTTAAAAAGATTTATTTAGTTAATTAAAATGTATCCATCAATTTTTTTGAAATTAAAAAAAATTCATTCAGATTATTTCTATATCATATCAAATTCAAATCCAAATTATAATTTGAACTTAACAAATATACCTCAAACTCCTATAACATCCACCTATACAAATATCCTACATTTCATTCCAAGACCCAATCGTTAATATTTCATAAAAACCATATGCAAATAAAACCTACACAACAAAATAATTCAATTATAAGAGCTTCAATATTATATATAAACGGTTCGTAATAGACGGTCATTGCATATACCATGCACTCATGATTAAAATTACAACATGTGAATTATGTATGTCGTAATGTTGTCTAAAACATTTATGGATATCACTTTTCTACCTATCTTCTGATGCTCGAATTGCTCACTGACTCCTTACCAAAACGAGGACTAAATGATTCTCATGGCATTATCAATTTCGAGCAAAGGGAGGAAAATGTGATCACTGAAGACGGGACTGTTTGTTAATATCAAGTAATATGGTATTTTTGGTATTGTATTCTGGTTTTTCGGTTTCGTTTATATGGTCTCGCAGTAATATTTACAAAAATTTTCCGTAGTTTCTAGCATTTATGATAAGCGTCGATAATTGATAATCATGTGAGTATAACATTGGAGATCTATATAATATGAAGGTTACATTGGAAACATTTTGGATACATATCAAGCTATGTGTTGGTATTTTACTTTAAAAAATTCAGTGCTTTTTCCTCGAAAAAATTACGACATACATACGACCATACTATGACCACTACATAATGTTTTAAAAATTCAATTATTTCCACTGAAAAATTATATATAAGGTAAGAACAATATGGTGGCATATTCCATGCACTCATTATTAACATTATCACATACACATTGCCATACTATGAGATTTGCAGGATGCTGCTTCTCATGAAAGCACCAATTCACTTTTTATAGAAATCAAAAATATAAAATGGACAAATCTACTAAACTTTTGGGATAAAACTCAAACCCAAAGCCCACTTCCTCTTACAAAATTATGAGGACCTTAAGTCAGCATCACCACCCCTAGGGGAGGCGAGTGCCCCACCGAGCGCCCATGACACATGAAGGCGAACCACGGGCACACGTGCGCCCATGTTGCACAATGGCAATGGACATATCAGGCGTAGGAGCGGGCGTGTTGTAGTGGTGGTAACCCTCCCGACTCAGGGGTGAGCCTGCGCATGTAGCAGCCAATGCATGCAGACGAGTGTATAGCGAGCAAGGTGTGCACGACGTGCGGAAGAACGACATGGCATAGCGGCAGGTAGAGTTCGGACGAGCGGCGGTGCACACCTGGCCAACAGTGCCCACACCAAATGTGTGTTGGTCGACTTGCGGGTAGCAACTTGAACGAATGGGTGTTCAACCGAGATGACAAGTCAAATAGTGTGGAAGAACGCGTTGGTTTGGAAATGGGTGGAGGTTGAACGCGTATTAATACAATATAAGAATCTTGCCCAAGGGGACAACTTTAACAATCGCGGATCCTTTCGCAAAGCACAACGAGGAGGTCAGAAGGTTGGCCAGTGCGAAGTCTGAGGCAGTGTGGGCGCGGTCTGAACGTAATACGGCCTGCGACCCATGCACCAGCATAAGGTCGGTAGGGCTGAATTCAGCTTCTGTTTGGGCAGTGTATTTGGGTTGTAAAGACTTGTGTTAGGCAGAGTGTTGTGAGCATTCAGGCCAGTCTCCCACACTTGTAAAATGTTGTAAATATAATGAAATATTGCATTTAAACACTTGTATGTGATTTTGGGTCTCTGGGTGATTTTTACACTTATACTGTTATGGATTCCGTGTATAACATAATTGATAAAGAAGAAGTCGAACTGAACATAATGTTTGTAAGGCATAGTCCGGAAGTAGTAGTTGTTATAAGTTTGTGATGAACCTTGCTGGCGCTGCACATCTCCCTTTGAGGTACGATCCAAGGTCAACCACCTTGGGGCCGTGACATATGGTGTAAGAACTAGTGCAATGGAATGCGAAAGAGACCAAATATGAAGACTGGGTTTCTTGATTAAAAGAATTGTTGGTTGCATGCTTTGGGGTTTTTAGACTTGGCGATTCATGGCAGGGAAATCCAACCCTGATGGACATAGGGCCCACATATAATTTGAAAGTAGGGATAGCAAAGAAATTTGAGATGAAGCTCACCCTTGCTTTAAGCAATTAGAGCTCAAGGCAATGAAATTTAAGGTGAGAGTGTCAAGACGCACAAGTGAAGGGTGAGTTCAAATTGCATATTGGTAGGGTTGTTTGGACTTCACAATGATGGAGATGACTGAATTTGATGTGATACTAGGACAAGAATTTTTTAAGGGAAACACATCCATTGTTGTGGTGTTTTGCAAAGAGATTATGTTGTTTGGTGATACACCGACTTGAACTTTGCATCTTCACTAACCGTAACGTAAGGTAAAGATGTAACATGTTTTATGCGCTAAGTAGGAGTTGTAGCTGAGATTTTTGATGTACTTGACAAGTATGTATATTGATGCTTGATGAATTACAGAAAGTACTTCCACCAAGATATGCAGTGGACCATCACATTGAGCTAGAGTCAGGGAAGCAACCACCAGAATTGCAGGAGTTAAAGCGCCAATTGAAGGAGTTGGACGATGTAGGCTTCAAACGACCTTCAAAGTCCCCATATGCACTCTAGTATTGTTCAAGAGGAAGAAAGACACAAGTGAGTTGTGGATGTGTTGTGATTATTGTGCATTGAACAAGCAAATGATAAAGAACATGTATTCAATACAACTTCTTGTAGATTGTTTTGACAAACTTGTGAAAGCATGCATTTTTTCAAAGCTCTATTTGAGACATGGGTGCTATAAGGTGCGAATAGCAAGGGGTGATGAGAAAAAAACAATAATAATGACGAGGTATGGAAACTTTGAGTTCCTTTTCATGTTTTTTGGTTTGTGCAATGCTCTTGCCACATTTTTCACTTTGATGAACAATGTTTTGTGTCCATACCTAGATTTGTTCCTAGTGGTGTACTTGGACAATATTGTATTTTTCAGTGACAACATGGAGTATCATAAGAAGCACTTGGAATTGGTGTTTGAGGCACATAGGAAGAATCAATTGTTGTTGAAGAAATCGAAGGGCATGCTCATTTAATCTAAGATTTAGTAACTTGGACACTTGGTGGGTAAAGGGTAGATATGGATAAAGTCTAACAGGGTTCATGCAATAGAGGATTGGGTTGAATTGAAGAATGTCCATTAAGTGAGAGTCTTCTTGAGGATGATGAACTACCAAAGGAAATTTGCAAAGGGTTATTCCAAGGTGACTATGTCACTAATAGACTTGTTGAAAAAGGAAAAGAAATGGAGTTGGATGGAAAGATATCATGAATCATTTGCAGAATTGAAGAAGAGGATGGTTACAACATGCATACTGAAGCTACCTAACATTGACAGACTGTTTGAGGTGCACACTGATGCTTTTGATTTTGAAATTGGGGGAGTGCTCATGCAAGATGGACATCTAGTGGCATATGAGAGTTGAAAGTTGCAGGATAGAGAGTGACAATATGCAGTTCATGAGAAGGAGATGAACGGAATCACCCATTGTTTACAGGTATGGCAATACTATTTGATTGGAAATTTATTTGTTTCTTTGCATCCCAATTGAAGTTGTTAGCAGAGGAGACTCATTAGCAAGACTTTTTGGCATAATTTGACATGAATATTAAGTATAGACTGGGTCGGCTCAACGATGTCACAAATCCCCTCAACAGGAATGCGCAGTTAGTTGTGATAGATGAAGAGGAGAGTTGTGTTGAATGAAATAGGAGTCAAGTTCATATCAGTGACAAGATGTAGAGTAGACTTCATTCAAGGATGGAGATTGATACTGAAGCGAAGAGCATTGCGAAGCAGGTGAAGGAAGGGAAGATGAGGAAGTTCTTTTATGAGATGGAATTGTTTTATGGTAACTGTCTCTACTTTTTGAAGTCATCCAGACTTAGGAGGCACCTCTTGAAGGAGTGCCATTAGTCTCCTTGGTCGGGCTACCTAGCGCAGCGTCGCACTTTCACATTGTTGGAGAGAGGGTATGTTTGGGAGAAGATGAGGAAGGAGATGGAGGAGTATGTGCATACATGCATTATTTGTCAGCGAGACAAATGGGACATGAGGTGACAGGGAACGTTGTTGCAGCCTTTCCTAATTCTAGAGAGACCCTGGATCAGTTTTCAATCGAATTCGTCACTTAGTTATTGCAAGTGTAGGGGTATAATGGGATCAAAGTCGTTGTTGATCGTTTCTCTAAGTATGCTGTCTTCATTCCAAGGAAGATAGTGGAGTTAATCTCTAAGAATGTTTTCAACTATTGGGGAGTACAATTGAGTGTTGTGTCACGCCAAGATCCACGATTTACAGGCAGATTTTGGACTACATTGTTCAAGCTAGTTAGGAGAGAACTGTTGTAGAGTTCAAGTTACCATCCACAGATAGATGGGAAGACAGAATGTATCAAGTTGTTGTTGGAGGACTACTTGAAGAATTATATGAGGGTTGATCAGAAGAATTGGCCTGAGTTGTTGGATGTAGCACAGTTCAACTACAACATGGAGAATATTTCAATGATAGGGTAAAGTCCATTTGAGTTGGTCAATGGGGATATGCCAGTTGCCACATACATCATGCTACCAAGAGGATATGTGAGGAGTCTGCACGCGAAGAAAATATTAACATCATGGGAGGAGTCCTTGGAGTTGGCACGGGTGCACTTGATAGATGCACCTAGAAGAATGAAGAAATGGGAAGACAAGGATAGGAGGGAGATACACTTTGATATTGGTGAGATGGTTCTTTTGAAGATTTTTGGGGATCAGTTTCAACCATCGGAAGGGATTACATGATGTTTAACAAGGAAGTATGAAGGACTATTCCGGGTGAAGCGAAGGATTGGATAGGTTGCTTATGAGTTGGAGCTACCAAACCATATGCATTCCAAACATCATATGTTCCATGTGAGTTAGCTTAAGAAATGCAAACTTGATGAAAATCATCCCAAGAGAGTAGCACAACCTAGAGGACCAACCATGATCACGGAGATGGAGAACTTAGTTTTGGACAAGGTCTTGGATCTTAGAATTACGAGATTCGGGAGTTCCATGAGGAGGGAGTTCTTTGTACGATGGAAGGATGCACTAGAGGAAAGTCCTTGGGAGAAGGAGGATTCACTGTGGAGATGAAAGAAGGAGATTACACAATTTGACGACGAGTTAGCACGATAGATAAGATTGTCGAGGACGATAATGACGGATGGTGGTGAAGGATGTCAGTATTTCAAGTCGGGATCATTGCCCCTAGGCGAGAGAAGTTCCCAATCATGTGCCCATGACACTTGAGAGAAATTCATGAGCACGCATGCGCCCATGTTGCATGGTGGCGACGAGCGAAGGAGTGGGTGTCTGCTCGACTTGCGGGCTATCTTGGGTGTATAGTGGCAAAAGCATTTGGATGAGCATATAGCTGGAAAGGTGTGAATGATGTGCGAACGTGTGACATGACATAGCATCGACCAGAGCATGAATGAGCGGGGGTACACACCCGGAGACGGGCGCCCACCCTGAATGTAATTTGGTTGGCTCAGGAGTAGTGACTTGAATGAAGGGGTGTTCGACTGAGATGACATGCTGGTTGGCAGGTCGGCTCATGTGGAAGGACACGTTGATAGGATAATGGGTGGAGGCTGAACGCATATTAATAAAACATAAGAAGGTTGCTCGAGGGGACAACTGAACAATCACAGAGAAATTGATAAAACACAATGAGGAGGTGCGAAGATTAGGAAGGATGAAGTCTGAGGCATTATGGGTACATTTTGAACGTGGAGGCAAGGTAATACGGCCTGCCACCAATGTGATGAACGTAGTTTCTGTTTAGAGAATGTGTTTTAGCTGTAAATACTTGTGATGGGTAGAGTGTTGGGACCGTTCAGGCATGTCTCCCATACTTCTAAAATGTTGTAAATATAATGAAATTTTATAGTTAAACTTTTGTACATGATTTTGGGAATCTTTCTAATTTTTACACTTGTACTGTTGTGGATTTTGCACATAACATAACTAATTAAAAATAAGTCGAACTCGATGTAACTTGTGTAAGGCGTAGTCCCGAAATAATAGTTGTTATAATTTTCTAATGAACCTTGTAGGTGCCACATGTTGCTTTTGAAAGTGCGACCACCTTGGGGGCGTAACAAAATATTAATCCACACTATAATATAATATTTTATTTCTAAAAATCCTCATACTAAATACACCTCGTTTTTATAAAAATAAGTTTACATATTGATATTTTTTTATTTATATAAATAAATATATATATATATATATAATATTTTTTTAAATCCTCCTAGAATACAACTTTTTAGAATAATTTAGATATTGATATTATTTATTTTTTTATAAGAAGAGCTTCGGGTATAATTATGTGATTTACCCCGAAGCTCTTCTTATAACAATGATCAATCACAAAAGCCTCAATTCTAAAATTATTTATTTTTATAAAATAAAAATATAAATATTTTTTTTTATAAATAAAATAAAATCAAAATAAACTATAAATATTTTCAATCGTAATAAGCTAAACCTCAAAGCTATAAATAATTTATTTGATTCTTTGTTGTAGGAAAATTTACAATAAAATGAAAATGGTAATATAACATCTTATCTTTAAAGATAGGTGTACAACATACACACTTAAAATTCATTATAATTTTTTTTTACACATTTATATTTTTCATATTTTTTATTACCAAATAAAATATGAAAAAAATAAATATAAATATTTGTAAGTTTATATATAACTTACATTAATTTAATAAATTGGTTTTTTAAATATTAATGATTTTTTTTTTTATTTATTTTTTTTTATTTATTTATTTTTTTTTTTAATAATTTTAATTTTAATATATTTATTTAGAAAGTTTTTTGAAATATTGAGTATATATATTTTGAGAAACGTTTTTGGTATAAATCACATAAGAGGATATTTTGGTCAACGTGTTTCGAACCAACAAGTGTCGTTCATTATGAAGACCAGATGAAGAGGCAGACCAGAGCATGTAGAGACATAATTTCAAGTAACAACTATATTTGAACAATAATATTTAAATTACGATATTAATTTATTAATGTATTAAAAACAAATATTATTAACTAACTACTATATTAAACAACTAGTTAATAATTTATTATAAGAATGCAAGTGGTTGTTGTGGACCTTGCTGTCGATATAAACTTCTCTGATCCCTCTGAACAAAGGATGGCTAGGGTTTTTGGACTCCTTAGTGCTACCGTCACACTGCAGATCAACAATGGGGGTGTGATAACAGGAAGCCCCTACAGCAAATTGGTCGCTGGATCACCGGAATCGAACACAGTGCGAAGGATTTGGCTGCACAATGAGCTGGAAAACAAAAGCCCTACAACCGATCGGTCCCCTGCGACAGATCGATCTTCACACAGGTCAAGGGCATGCTCACCTTACTTGTCTTAGAGTTTATCCCACCGTGTGCCATCTGAATCCATTGTAACAGGACATGGCGTGGCCGATGCAACCCACCATAGACCGGATCTGTAAACAAAAATCTATTCCCACCCTGATTTAGATCTTTTAACTGTGCTTAAAGACAAGGAAGAAGTGATCTGGTCGAGAATGGCTATGTGAAAAAGGGCCAAATAGAATGTTGCGACACTACTTCTGATTGGAATAATGAGGGACGACCCTGATCTGTTACCTGAGATCATTACGACGAATGGACAACATAAGAGACAAGTGCGAGCCACTGGGTATGAATTGAGCAGATCGTATGATTTTATTGTTGAATGGCTTGGATCTGTAGAAACACACTCATAATCTACTACGATTGTACCTGAAAAACTGCAGACAGGAGGTGGACAACACTATTACACAGCGGGAAGACATATAAACCCTAGAGTTCCTATCGATCTATTGGGTCCCTATAATACTAGTGATTACCCCATTACTATGGTAGTTTTACCCCTTATTAATATTGTTGTGCCCCTATTATCCCGATATTGTTATTACTATGCCCCATAGAATCCCTCTAGTGTTATTTTTGTGGCTTTATATTATTATTGTTCGGTCGGCTGGGTTATATTGTGACCCCTTAGACACCTATATATAGAAAGGAGGTTTTGTCATTTGAATCATCCAAGAATTGTTCATTCATGTAATGTAAAGGAGGTTTCTCCCTTGAAGAGGCTGAATTTCAAGGCGTTGATCTATCTTTTCTATCTTTTTCTTGAGCTGGCTTCATAACATTTGGTATCAGAGGTTTGGATTCTAGGGTTTCGCTGCTCCAAATAGGTCATCATGGCATTTTCACTATAACTTGTTTTATGCGACATTTCAGAAGTTGAAAAAAAACCCATTTGAGAAGACATCGTGCTAAATCTTGCGTCCGAATTTCATAGATTTTTGCACTATATTTGCAGAGATATTATCTGAGGAAGTTGGGCTTTTTGTGGACTCCTGAATCACATTCGAAACAGGTGGCCTGGGGAAAATCGTCATAACTTTTTCTCTGAGCATTGGATTGAAATTTCATAAGAAGGTGTAGAAAGAAGACAGATTGTAGTTTCTTCTATATATTTTTTAGAGCTAAAGGTTGAAACAATGACTCGTAGCACATCGTACAAGTTCACTCTACTAAACTAGTCTATAATCAGGTCACTGTGCGAGATTTCGCATAACTCTTTCTTGGAGAATCCAATTTGGATCAAACTGGTGGCATTGGAAAGAGGACACAGAGGGCTACCGCAGATCGCAATTTCAGAACTAGATGATCCTAAGTTACAGAGATACATCAGATTGAATATCAGGCTCCTACAAAGTGAAAAAAAAGGTGTGTAGTTTTTTTTAAATTTTTGCATAAGATTGGTTTGAAAAATTAGTTTGAAGGTATTTGAAGGGCATAGTAAAGCATTATTATTGGTAAGTGATGCCCCGAAGAAAGAAAATGCAAACACCTAGTAGGCAATGTGAAAGCTCTAGCATGACTCATGAAGAAGAGGAAGAAATGCAACATGATATATCAAAATTACGAGACCAAGTGCAACAAGTGTCACTTGCACAAAAATCAATAGAATCTAAGATGGATGGTTTAGAAAAAGATGTAGAACCTAAGATGGATGGTTTAAAGACAAGCATGGAATATTTGAAGATAGGCATGGAAGATTTGAAGAGAGATTTGAAGACAGATTTAACAAAGTTTCTACAAGAAATGCTTACTAACGGTGAAAGGTAGTAAAGGAAACTCATGATGAGAATAAAAGAAATGTTAATCATGATTTCATAGACTCTAATGTTGGATCGAAGACCCACCATATTCCAAAAATCGATATGAGGAAGTTTGATGGCAAGGATCCCGTAACATGGATATTACAGATGGAGCAATAAAGGCAAAAAATGAGCAGCTAAAGGCCCAAACTTATACTCAATACTTGAAAATGGCCCCCACAAATCAAACAGTTTGATGGTAATTGATGACATCAAAGAAGGTAAAATTTAGATGAGCTTTCTAAAGCCTATAGTACAACAACCCAAATGAATTGCAAACTACCTCAAAACTGATTTTGAGGTCTTAGCCAAAGATATTCACCCCATAGATCAGATATAACTGCATAAGAAAACGCGGTAAATGGTTTATTCTACACTAACAAGCAAGGCCATGATGGCATATAGGTTAGAAAATTCACTGACCAACACTACTGCCCAATTGCAACTATAAAGGGCCTCCTCGTAGGCCAAGGACAACATAATCAAATCTTTGGAGGATTTGATTATTGAACTGGGCCATAACCCCAAGGATATCAAAGCTCCAGAAGGCCTAACAAAGAAAGAGAATGAATATATAGTTGCATTGAGAAAGTAGTTGAAATTGCCACCACTCATGCACCCACAGACCACTGAGGTAATTGAGAAGAAGAAGGAAAAAGAGCTTATGGACTTGGTCCTAAAGCTAAATGAGCAAATGAAGGAGATAGAACAAGAATTAGAGAAAAAATTGCAAAGTAGGTAGAGTGGGTTGACATTTCAGCCTAAAAATGTAGTGCGAGTGGTTTCTACAACAATCCCTTCTACATTGGCAATTCCTCTAGCACCAAATGTCCCTTTGGAAACAATGGAAGCTATTGAAGTAACAGGTACAAGTACATGTACATGACAGGTAGGACCCTCAAGTTAGAGCACAAAAGAGTTAATCAAATCCATGGAGGAAATGAAGCTCCAACTTTCTAAATTGTAAAAGGTAAAGGAGAAATTCATTAATTTAGAGCAGAAGTATGATGTGTCAAAATTCAATTTTGCTGAAGAGGTGAGGAAAATCAAAGGCTTGACTCAACAAGTTAAAACACTGGAAAAAGATCTTACATTTGAAAAGCCTTTAACTGATATTAGAAAGATATTATGGAAAAACATCACTCAATCAATCAATGATGTTTGGTCATTAATCCAAATCATTTTTGAACAGATTGACTTAGTGAATGTTTCTCTTCAAGAGATTGAAAAAACCAAACAAGAACTAGGAAGGAATCCTGAAAGGCCATCAGATTAATAAACTTTCTAAACAACAGAAATAGGTATCAGTTCGAACAGTTAAACATTGACGATAGGATTGGAACCATCCTCGAAATAAAGAAAGTATTGGCCAGAAGGACTCTAATTCAAAACCTGGAATGTAAGTGTCAGAATATGTAGGAATACATAGATGAATTTATGGGGAAATTTGGCATCTTAGAAAGTAAATCACTTCCAAGTCCTTTAGTCATCAATGATAAACTTATGAGGCATGATGATTATTTGAACAAATTACATCAGTATGCAAATAGCCAAGCCAGTTCATCTGCAACCAAGGCATTACCCATAGGAAGAGATCTCTCTGATAGTGTGGAGAACCTTTTTAATGTTGATCATGAAGTGAAAGACTTGTTTCCAGTGCATCTAAATTTTGTAAAATATACAAAAGCAGATGAAATCTTCAAAAAACTAAGAAGGACCAGGATACCAAGAGATGATTGGTGGACCAACATGAGAGACATCTTATCATTTACCATGGTAAGAGTTAAATTGAAGTATTTACCATAGTAAATTTTGGTAAAAAGAGATGAATGAGGGTAAAGAAGGTAAAGAGTATTAGTGAAAAGCTAAAAGCAATCAGCCAGCATAGAATTACGAGCAAGACAACAAGATGCATAATCATAGGACCCGCCTCCAACTTCTTTAACAAAAACAAGGACAACAACCAAGTAGTTCACATTGAGTTTCTACTTTCGAGACCATCTGTCTCTACATTCATGTAAAAGATATTTAGTTTTCCTAGAATATATCTCTCTTTGTTAAGAGATATTTTGATGTAAATTTTGTATAAGTACTTCCTCATTCGAAGTATCGAGGGTCGATTCTTAGAAATTTCTGTAGACACCTTATTTTGGAATAGGAGTGTTGTTGAACAACTTTTGTATGGCTAGCTGGACAAAGTAATAAAGCAAAGGACATTTACCGGATACCTGTGTCAAATGAGAAGCAAATAGTAATCTATATCTTATGTTTTTACAATTTTCTGGTTTAAATATTTCACATGTGTTTCATATCTGAATGATAAACAAAAAGTATATTTTAGAAAGAGATTTACTGCATTGTGTCTTTAAAATCGTTTATATTCTTAATATTTTCTTCCAAGCTATCATAGGTAGGGAAATCTTAATTGCTCCCTGCTTTAGTTTATTATTATGGTCATTTAACAAAGAATTCTTAATTGCTTTTTGTTAATGATCACTCACTTTCTCTCATCTTGAAACTTTGTTGATGGATTCTTAATTGCCCTTCCTCTCCTTCAAGACCATTTCACCCTTTCAAGTTATCATTTGTATTTTGTTTAGCTATCTTTCCCTGTGAAGCCCTCCTTTGTTGAATCAACCTAATCTAGTTAAGCCAACTTCAATTGACTCCATAGCCCAATGGCCTGAAATACCTTTTTTTACCCATCTACTACTGAATTCCACCACTAAACAAAATCACAACCCCCTAAGCTTTCATAACTAGCCTAATATCCCATAAACAAGGCTAAATCATAAAGAGAGAGCCCTCTCTCAGTACAGATTGGCTAGATTTTGTACTTAAAAGTTGGTTTGTGGTTACCTCGGACCCCTTTCCTTCTTCTGACAACTTCAAGGAAAATCTGACTGATAACAGGTTGCATGTGAGGAAGAAAAGAAAGGAAAATAATGGAAGTTGAAGAAATTAGAGGCATCATTGATAAATGGGCTTTTGAGGATATGAGGGCAGGTTAGGTTTGTATAACCTTTTGTTATTTTGATTTTGGAGCTCTTTCATTATTCTCTCTCTCTCTCTCTCTCACTATTGGACACTTAGAGTTTTCTTGGATACTTTTGCAGTGGAGAAAGAAAGGAAAAGAAGACAAGAGGAAGCAAAGATCAAGCAAGGAAAATTAGGATCATGGTATTGTAGGATCATGTGTATTTTCCTTGCTATATTTGGCATGCATTGTATTTCATGTGGCCCTTTTCAATCATGACATGGGTTTTGCTAGTTGTGACTATTTTATTCACCATAGCCTTTCCATTTACTAATATCCTTTATGAGATGGGTTCTCTTACTTGGTTGAGTTAGATTGTAGATAGATTCGAAGCTGAGTGGGGTGGATCTCCAAAATGAAAAACACACGGCCTAGTGGTCCTTGAACCAGACTCTGGATCGTGGTAAATTCATTGGCCTAGCAACCCCTAAGATAGACGTTGAGTTGGAGTAAATCTAGGATTGTGTGCCTCGATTGTCCTAAGAATCCTTGATTTTGAATGGCAGGATATATGATAATGCTAAGAGGGGGATTTCTCTTCATTGGGTCTAGTAGTCCCATGATGGGATGTATGGTACAAACAAGAGAGTGGGTCTCAGGGTAGGGCCTACTGATCCCTAGATTGTATTGTGGTTTACGTAAAAACATAAGAGACTAGGAGGCACTCAAATTCCTCATGGTGTAGGTGGAGAACTCTAGTGGAATATATGCTTGTTTGGTTCTTTTTGATGTGTTGTATGATGTACCACACTCATGCTTGGAATATGACATGTAGGTGATTGGCTGAAGAGATACCTAGCTCAGGCAATCTATGGTCGAGTGGAACGTGGTAGTCGTATATTCAGTTGGTTTTTGAATTTACTAATGAGAAATTCATTAACTTGGTTTTCATGTGAAAAAGTATTGGATTGTAAGTGGATTTTATGGCTATTATACTTATGGTATTTGTGTTGTTAATATTCTAGTTATATGTATGTTTTATGGCATCATCTATGTATGGATCTCAACATGTTTTTACGTGTAAATGAATGGGTAATGTATCTATGACATAATAGATGATAATGCAACAAAATATATGAGGGGATAATTGTTCTTACTCATTCTTAGATAAGTAAGAGATCCCTATTCTTAATTCTGCTATTTATAGTTGTAGATTACCTTTTTACGATATGTTTGACAAAATGCCTATCATGGATAGTAGGAGTCAGGTTAAGGGCCTTTTTAACTCATTTCTTCTAATTAATTTTTTCCCCACTATGTTACTACTCTTAAGTTATCATTCCATTCTAAGAAGTGACCTGGGCTCTGAGCCTAAAAAAAGTGTCTCCAATCTCGGGGATGTTGGGACAACACTGACAAACAAATACCTAGAAGCTGGCAGACAAGCCTTTGAGTATTGGAGATCCTTGGACATTGTCATGCATATAGTATGAGAGTGACTGGGGGTTAAGTTGATAAAAAGTTCAGTGGGACCTAGGGGCAAGTTTCCTAATCTATTGGCATCATTCTCAAGAGTCTTGTAGTTGATGTGGAAGGTCTGTGTGTTATGTTTTGTTCGATTCCATTTCCTTAAGGTCACATAGGAGGTTGAATCCAACCATAGTAGCCTCTCATAGCATGTTTACCCCAACTAGCTGCATACTTCGGTAAATGTGGGAAGAGGGTGTTATAAAGTGGTATCAGAGCATGGTTCAACAATCAGAGTGGATAGGTGGTGTACATTGATCATGCATTCATGTCAGTGACACATGTGTTAATCATCCCTGTGGTTTATATGCTTGTTTCATATGAATGGTGTTGGTCATGGTTGTAGTGATGTGTACATGTGAAAGAGGATGTTATTGTTGTGAAGTGTGTCATCTTGAGTGTATGATTGGTTATGCATTGCATCCATTTTAGTTGCATGTCTTCTTTATGTTTGTGGAGTATGTGCTTGTTGAATTTGCATAGTGTTGATCGTGGTTGTAGTGAGGTTGAAATGTTAAGGCTCGTGGTATTGATGTGGCATGTGTCGTCATGAGTGTATGGTTGTATATGCATCTGTCAGTGCCCATACATTACTATGCATGCATGGTGATAGTTATGGTTATGCATGAATGGAAGGCCTGGCATGCATTGTGAATTCATTGTATGAAATTAGATCATCATGTTGTTGTTGTTATGTTATGATGCTAATGTGTTGCTGGAGATAGAGAAGGAGATGCAGATCATTCAAGTGAAGTTTCAACATTGGACCTCGAGGCAAGAGCTTGTCATCATACATGTTTGTATGTTGGGCATGAAGGTATCTAGGTTAAGGATTGTTGTATGCAATATGGTTATGTGTATTCCTTCTATTCTATTGATGTTATGGTTACATATATGATAAGTGCTAGCTGATTAGTATAGGCATATACAGATATGTTAGGTAGTCATGAATGGTAGTAACATGTGGTTGTATGCATTCTTATTGTTGTTTTATGATAGTAACTTCATGATTAGGGTTATTAAATTAAGATATTGATGTTATATGTAGCATACAAATTTGGATTGGTCTATGCAAATGGTTTTGGTTATGAAATTCAAATATGAGTTAATATGTTATGATATTATGTCATAATAATCTAGACTGATTACGCAGATGTGATTATTATGTATGGATGATTATTTTTTGTGAGTTTATGATGATTATTATGTATGGAGCATGATTGTTTAGAGATCTTTGTTTTCAGCCGGATATATACCCCAAGATGTTTGTACACCCCTCCACGCAAGGGGATGTGGGGGGGACTTGTTCCCCCTCACGAGGGTTCAAGGGGGTTGGTCCCCTCCAGCTGGGGGGTCCGGGGGCCAATGGTCCCCCAGCAAGGGTTTCGGGGGTAGCGCCCCCGAAGGTAAAAATATATGTAAATTTCCTTGCAAAAGTATAGTAATTTCTAGTCAATCTAGGCCATTCATTAGGTAGATGATCTGACGATAGAACTTATGTTTAGTTTAGGGTTTTTTGCCCTAGAAGGCAACCGCTCTCTTTGTATGAGGGCATTGTATTTGAGGCTGTGTAATAGATGTGTATTCTCTGAGTGAGAAGCAGATAAGTGAGACTGTGAAAGAAAACAAAGGATATTATAGCGGATCTACTGTAGGTTGTGTCTCTTCATTTTGCTGGATAATACAAAGGAAGGATTGGCCATTCGGGGTGGACATAGCCCAAACTGGGTGAACCACGTATATCTGTCTCTCTTGTTTTATGCATTTTTTATGTTTAAATTTCTGCAATATTTTATGTGTTCCATTGCTGCGTAATATATAATTTTCTAACAACTGGTATTAGAGTCGAAGGTCTATTTGGCTGATAAACTCACAGAAAAGAAGGGTTCCTCATTTGAGTGGGAGTGATGGCGAAATATGGTAAGTTTAGGGTCAAGGAGTTTAATGGCCAAAACTTCTCATCGTGGAAGATGCAGATGGAAGATTATCTGTATCAGAAAGATCTATACCTACCATTGGGTGGCAAAACAAAGATGCCAACAGCTATGACAGATGAAGAATGGAACCTTATGAATAGAAAGGCACTTGGAACAGTACATTTGTGCCTTGCATCATTGGTTGCCTTCAACATTTCAAAGGAAACAACGAAAGTGGGTTTGATTAAGGCGTTGAAGAAACTATATGAAAAAACCTCGTCCTCAAACAAGGTATTTCTTATGAAGCGGTTTTTTAATATGAAGATGGTTGAAGGTGGATCTGTTGTAGACCATTTAAATGATTTTGATACTATTACAAGTCAGTTATGTTTTGTAGGGGTAAACTTTGATGATGAAGTTAGAGCTTTGGTATTCTTGTGCTCATTACCAGAAAGTTGGAATGGTTTAGTAATGGCCATTAGTAACTTTGTTTCTAGATCTAGTACTTTAAAGTTTGATGATGTTTTTGGTGCTATCCTTAGCAAGGAAATGCAGTAGAAAATCTCTGATGAGACATTGGGTAATGATTTGAGTGCATAGTCTAGGGGAAGAAATATGGAAAGAGGAAAGAGCTCAGGATATCACAGTAAATCAAGGAAAGGCAGATCCAAGTCCAAATCGAGGATAGTATGCTGGAAATGCAGAAAGAAAGGACACCTAAAGAAAGAATGTAGATCTCGAAAGGGAAAAGAAGCAGATGCACATCAAGAAGACAATCATGAAGTAAATATGATAGGTGAGGTGTTCCAAGATGCTTTGATTCTTTCTTTCGAAAATATTACTGATTCATGGGTGGTATATTTAGGGGCCCCATTCCATGCCACACCTGATAAGAAATACTTTCATGACTATGTTGAAGGAGATTTTGGATAGGTTTGTTTGGGTGATGATAAACCCTGTAAAATTGTTGGAATGAGTAAGGTTCTTGTAAAACAACAGAATGGAAACCAATGGCTACTAAAGGAGGTAAGGCATGTTCCAGATCTAAAGAAAAATTTGATTTCAACAGGGCAGTTAGGCGGTGAAGCTTGTGTGGCAACTTTCACAGATAAAGCTTGGAAGGTCACCAAAGGAATCCTGGTAATAGAAAAAGGCAAAAAGGTTGGTACATTGTATTTATGCAATGGTATTTCTAAATTTGTTAATGCTTTAACTTGCAAAGGAGCAGATGCAGCATTATGGCATCATAAGCTTGGACACATGAGTAAAAAGGGGATGAAGATTCTTCACTCAAGGAATTTGTTGTCGGGTTTAAAGAATGATGATTTGGATTTCTGTGAGAATTGCATTTATGGAAAATAGAAGAGAGTTAGATTTCTCAGAGTTGGGAAACAAAAGAGCAAAAAATTAGAGCTTGTGCATACAGATGTATGGGGACCTGCTCAGGTATCATCTCTTGGTGGGTCTCATTATTATGTTACTTTTATTGATGATGCAAATAGAAAAACTTGGATTTATTGTATTAAGAATAAATCTAATGTATTTGATACTTTCAAGAAATGGGAAGCTTTGGTTGACATTGAGACAAGAAACAAAATTGAGGTGTCTTATATCAGACAATGGAGGTGAATATTGCAACAAAGAGTTTGATAGGTAGTGTTCAAAGCATGCAATTCACAAAGAGAATACAGTTCCAAGAACATCACAAGAAAATGGTGTGTCAGAAATGATGAACAGTATAATCATGGAGCGTGTAAGGTGCATGAGATTGCATGCAGGATTGCCTTTATAGTTTTGGGCAGATGCTGTAGATACTGCTATTTATCTAATAAACAGAGGGCCTTCAATTTCCTTGGACGGTGGTATTCTAGAGGAAGCATGGACAGCTAAAAAGGTAAACTACTTTTTTTTAAAGCCTTTTGGATGTGAGGCCTTTGTCCATATTAATAAATAAAATAGAACAATGCTTGAGGCAAAGTCAAAGAAATGTACCTTTATTGGATATGGTGTTAATGATTTTGGTTATCGTTTATATGATTACAAAAATCACAAAATCATTAGGAGCGGAGATGTAATATTCAATGAAAAGGTCTTGTATAAGAATCAGTTGTAGGAAAAGAAACATGACAAAGAAAACAAGGAATATGTAGTTCTTGATGAAATCACTAAAAAAATAAAGGTACCTAAAAATAATAATAATCAACAACCACAACAATAGCAACCACCACAACAGCAACAGGCACCCCAAACACCTAAAATTGGTGTTAGAAGATCTACCAGGATAAGTAGACCCCATGAACAATACTCTCCTTCATTATATTATTTATTGTTGACTGATTCTGGTGAACCCGAATGTTATGAAGAAACAATGTAGGTTGAAAGCAGGAAGAAGTGGGGGGTAGCCATGAAAGAAGAGATGGACTCCTTAATGCATAACCAGACTTGGGACTTAGTCATGGTGCCTACAGGAAAAACTACATTGAAGAATAAATGGGTTTACAAGCTGAAGGAAGAAGATGGAGAAAAATAGAGGTAAAAAGCTAGACTTGTGGTGAAGGGGTTTGCACAAAAGAAAGGTATTGATTGTGATGAAATATTTTCTCCTGTTGTTAAAATGACTTCAATCAGAACTATTTTAAGTCTAGTAGCAGTTGAAGATTTGCATCTTGAGTAGTTAGATGTAAACACAACCTTTCTCCATGGGGAATTGGAGGAAAAGATATATATGTAGTAGCCACAAGTATATGAGGTGAAAGGGAAGGAGAAACTAGTGTGCAGGTTGAAGAAGAGCTTGTATGGCTTAAAATAGGCTCCAGTGCAGCGGTATCTAAAATTTGACAAGTTTATGTCTTAACAAGGTTATACGAGATTTCACTCTGATCATTGTGTTTATCTGAAAAAGAAAAATGATGGAAACAATATTATATTATTATTGTATGTAGATGACATGCTTATTGCCGGGTCTAACATGAAGTAAATAAATGTGCTCAAAATAAAATTGGGAAATTCATTTGTAATGAAGGATTTGGGAGCTGCAAAATAAATCCTTGGTATGAGAATCACTAGAGACAGGAAAAATCGCAAATTAACATTGTCTCAGAATGAGTACATACAAAAGGTGTTGAAAAGATTTATTATGCACAATGCAAAACCAATTAGTACACCTTTTGCTAGCCATTTCAAACTTAGTAAGGAAATGTGCCCAAAGACCCAAGAAGACATGGATTATATGTCTAAAGTTCCATATGCATCAGCAGTTGGAAGCTTAATGTATGCAATGGTCTACACAAGGCCTGATATTGCACATACAGTGGGAGTTATAAGCAGGTAAATGAAAAAATCCAGGAAAGGAACATTGGATGGTAGTGAAATGGATTCTCAGGTATTTGAAAGGTACCACAAATCAAGCATTATGCTTTGGTGGTTCAACCATTTCTTTACAAGGATATGTTGATGTAGATATGGTGGGTGACAGAGATAACAAAAGGAGCATTACAGGATATGTATTTACTATAGGTGATACAACTGTCGGTTGGGTTTCAAAATCCAAAGTGTTGTTGCACTGTCAACAACAAAAGTAGAGTATGTTACTACTACGGAGGCTAGTAAAGAAATTATTTGGTTACAAAGGTTTATGGGTGAATTGGGTAAGAAGCATGATATGGGCACATTATATAGTGATAGCCAAAGTGCCATTCATCTTGCAAAGAATTTAGCATTTCATTCTAGGACTAAACACATACAACTCAAGTACTATTTCATACAATCAGTGTTGTAAGATGGAGAGTTGAAGCTGGAAAAGATACACACTAGCCAAAATCCTGTAGATATGGTAACAAAAGTTGTAACCAGGGAGAAACTGAGAATATGCTCAGTTTCAATTGGCCTTCAAGGATGACGATGAAGATGAGAAACAACCAGGTCCAAAGAGGAGTCATTGTCTGGCAAATGAAGCAACAGTGGAGTTGCTACAATCATTCTCCAAGTGGGAGACTATTGAGTATGGAACATGATTGTTTAGAGCTCTTTGTTTTTAGTCGGATGTATACCCTAGGAAGTTTGTACACCCCTTCAGGCACGGGGGTGTGGGGGGGGTTGTCCCCCCTAGGGGGGTTCGGGGGGGTCAACCCCCCCCGGTTGGGGGGTCCGGGGGCCATCGGTCCCTCAGCGGGGGTGTCGGGGGTAGCACCCCTGAAGCTAAAAACAGATGTAAAATTGCCTTGTAAAAGTATAGTAATTTCTAGTCAATCTAGGTCGTTCATTACGCGGATGATCTGACGGTAGAACTTATGTTTAGTTTAGGGTTTTCTACCCTAGAAGGAAACCCCTCTCTTTGTATGAGGGCATTGTATTTGAGGCTGTGTAATAGATGTGTATTCTCTGAGTGAGAAGCAAAGAGGTGAGAATGTGAAAGAAAATAGAGGATATTACAGTGGATCTACTATAGGTTGTGTCTTTTCATTTTGTTGGATAATAGAAAGGAAGGATTGGCTGTTCAAGGTGGACATAGCCAAAACTGGGTGAACCACGTATATCTGTGTCTCTCTTATTTTATGCTTTTTCTGTGTTTATATTTCTGCAATATTTTCTGTGTTTCATTGCTCCGTAATATATAATTTTCTAACACCACACTGATCCCTAACTTCTGGTGGAGTCGTAGATTGTAATTTGAGCCGAAGCTCTGTTATTTTCATATTGAGTTCGAATTGAACTTGTCCAACTTCCGCCTTCACCTCGTGCACTCCTGTAGCTAATTTTCTGATCTTCGCTTTCAGTTGCATGTCCTCTAGGATGTGCAACTCTGACACTGTTCTGCATACCTTTACTACTGTGGCCTATAGCCTAGAACTCTATGCGTGCATTGTATATTTTTCCTTCAACTCCTGTGTTTTCCCAGCAAACATCTGTTCTTTTTTCACACTATATTCACTTATCAGATTGAGAGCACACTTCTCCTGAGAGTTCTCAATTCCTCCATAACTCCTACCTGCAATGCACGAAGAAGCTCATTGGGGAGCACTATAATGTTTAGCCCAATTTTGTTAAGGGTACTTCAAATGATTCATTTATTAGTAAATTATGCACATAGGGATCCTTTTGGTAAAGCAAGTGTGTAAAAGTCCAAGGTTCTTAGCAATTCTGTAGCCTAAATTGTCCCTAGTGTCAGGATTACTTGTGGAGTACTAGCTTGACCTGCATCCACTTGTATCCTGCTAGTTTTGGTCTGCAGCTCACGTAAATCCTATTGGACACTCCCCAACATCTGTATATACTACTCCTTGAATTGTTGTAGCAGTTTAGTTATAGTATCCCAGAATTTGTTATCAATCTCATTAATATCACCCTCCATCAATATCATGGGATCGACTTGCATTTTGTTCAACTTTTCCTTCTTGCAGGGACCCTCTCAATACTCTTGTCCATGCTTCCTTAGCCAAAATGGGGTTCTTTCCCCTTATCTCCTCTATGGCCCTATTCATATTTTTCTTCCTCCTCTGTCATGGGTGAAGGGGATTTACCACTACCCTATGATTCATGCTCCTCTTGCTCAGCCCGATCCTTAAAATTGTGCTCACTTTCGATCCGAGCCTTTTCTATAGCTTCCTTCTTCCATTGCGTGGCCAAATTTTGCACAGGCTAGCTTTCTGCATCCTTCCTTTTCTTTTCAGCCAAGCTTCCTATGTCCTTACTGGTTCCGACATCCAAATTTGATGGGTTTTACCATTCTATAGGCCATCGCTTGATGACCTCCTATATGTCATGATTTGTGACCAAGTATGGTAAATCATACCATTTCTATTGTGGGTCCTTCCATTCTTGAATGTAGAAGAGGTGGAAATCCACTTTGAACATGACATACACTGACAACTGATTGTAAAAGTTTTGGGAAAACATTGGTTGTTGATTAATGGCCATGCAGAGAATCATTTCCATCAGGACCCAAAATGTCTTTTTCTCTGTGACCCGCGTAGGGTCCTTGATGGCCCAGAGGGAGGCGAACTGTGTTGTCCTCCGGAAACTCCCGTGCAACCAACATGATGGAGAGAAACAACCACACATAATGGAATGACTTGGTCTCATCCTTGGCCTCACAACAATTCTCGAGGAATTCACTGCATAGGTACCTTGACCAGTTAAGCGACACACGCTTTGCATAATGTGCAGCTAAAGAGACCATGGTCACTAAAACCTCATCCGCAGGGCACTTCCTCATTATCTTACCTACTAGGATTTGGGTGGAAATCTTCACTGCGGGATCATTGATAGATGCGATTGAATATCCATGCAACTTTTTCACAAGGGAGAATTCCTTCTTCATCTTGTCGCGAAATATTTTTCGCCTGCCTTTTTGCCAAACTCCTTGGATGGATTCAACCCCTCATTTGGCAGGTGTGTGATCCTATGGATGAGTATGTTAGTGATGGGTATAGTCCCTCCTAGCCATAAGCGCCCATCATGGACTAGAGTAAGTAACTGATGCACACAAGTCATGTTGATAGTAGTGTGGTAGTAGTGCGCCACCAACAACAGGTTCAAGAATCCAAAATTCTCCACTCTGCAGATTCATTCAACTCTTTCTAACATAGTGACACCTAAGTTTGGGTAATAAACACACTTAATATAATTTGTTGTCACGAGGTGAGGGAATTGTTCATGGTCCGCCAGGTCCCAATATTCCATCTTTAGTAAGAGGATCTGTGCAAGGAGTGAGCCTTCAAAGGGGACCTGCTCCGACAACAGTGGCATAGAGATGACCAACTTATCTGAGTCTTGGTCCTTGGTGACCTTCACCTTGCCCTTGTCTGGAGGGGTGTAGTAAAGACACTTGGTGAGGAGCTCCACTCCCTCAATGTCTATATCCGTGATGTGATGTCCTTCCTTGGATTCCAAATCGAAAACCCTCTAGGGTTGCTTGCCTTTCTTCTTATTTTGACTTGCATAATGTTTCCTGGGAAATTCACAGACTGGAAGGGACTTCTTTTGTTTATCCTTCTTCGATTTATGGGTTTCTCTAACAAATGTAGGCTTTGAAATAGGTGACCTTGGCATCATATCCACAAGAGCCAGAGCTTCCATACTGACCACCTTAGGAGTAGCTCCTTCAGATGCGGTATCTCCCCCAGTGCTCATAGTCTCAGCAAGGCTTGGTCCTAACATGGTGTCAAGGATGAACTTCTGATTCAACTCTGGTAAATTGGCAAATACCTGGCTCGTGACCAAATTCTCAAAGAATGAGCAATTCATAAGAAACAGACAAATCAGCTCAAGAAAACTAAGTGTGCAAAGTATTCTCTGTTGGACCATCATGTGTAATTTCTAGGGTTTTTGAATTAAAATCTAGCCGTTCCCCCCAAAAGTCAATCATTAATGTTGTTTTGGTGGCAAATTTTCAAAGATTTTGGTGTTAAATGCCACCAACCCGCTCCTCTTAACCGTGTTCTGGCTGTCAAATCATGAATGGTGACTCCAACAATCACTTTCCTACTATGCTATGTGGTACCTCCCTTCATAGCGCATCTCCCCTCACACAACTTCTTATATTGTAACTTCATCATTTTATGTGCAACCTGCCTACCGCAGAGTACTCCAATCCTAGCAATGTAGTTTGTACTTCGGTGTTCCCTTACAACTTCCTGGAGCACTAAGACTATCATGTCATCATATCTTCATTAAGACAGATCCCCTGTATATGGCTTTAATTGCCTTCCATTCACCCTTCCTGGAAAAGGTTCTCCATTCAGCTTCACGAGCTGAACCATGCCTCCATCTATAATTTATTTGATAACATATCGCCCAAGCCAATGCATTTGAAATTTTCCTAGAAACTTAGTGAATTGGCTATCATATAACAAAAAAAATTCATTTACCTTGAATGTGCGTAGCAAAATGTGTCGATCATGCCATGCTTTTTCACACTCCTTCTATACATGCTGATGTAATCCAACCAACATTATGTCTTCTTCAAGCTCTATCAACTGTGCGAGTCATTCCTCCAAGGCTTCATGATCTACCATATGCATGAAAGGTACAATGCACAGACTAGGCATTGTATATTCCATAGGCATCACAACTTCTACGCCATAGACCAATCCAAAAGGGGTCTTCCATGTTAGCTTTTTACAAGTAGTCATGTAGACCCATTTCACTAAAGGTACACACACATCCTAGTTATTTAGCTAAACATTACAAATATTTATCAGTGCATTCCCCAAGATCTTATTAAAGGCCTTAACTATTCCATTAGCCTAAGGATGGTAAGGCCTCATCAACACTTTTGGGTAGCCAAATCTAGTTAACACATACTCAAACAAGAACTTCGCTGCTATAGCCCCTATGAAATATTTCACCGGCTGTGTATCCACCCATCTGGTTAGACACTTTGTCACAGTGATGATATAACACACACCTATCTTCTTTCGTGGGGGCTGAATTAGCCCAATGAAATCAATTGCTCATTTTTCAAATGGCTACAATGATACTTGAGGATTCTGTGGTAACTCGTCCCACCATGATGGTCTTCCATAAGCCTGTGTGCAAGATTTTCTGCACTGTGGGCTTTCCTGTATAATGTCCTCCCGCAGCCCTTCCATGAGCTTCAGTGAGGATGTTATTCCATTCAGAATCTAGCACATATCGTCACAATATTTCATCTGAACCCATCTTATAAAAATGTCCTTCAATAAATGAGAAATATATTGTGCGCACTACTAGTTCCTTCTTCTTTTAATTGCTATATCCTTTTGGCGTCATCCCTCTAGTAAAAAAGTGGATAATATCTGCAATTTGTTATCTACTATGGGCACTGCGAAGAGCTGTGCATCGGGCATCTGTCCTCCAAATTAGTAGGCTCTTCTCTTGTTTCGATACATGATAGATGGCCAAGTCCTACATTTATCCTCCCTAGCTTCACATTCACCTAAAAGACATACTCCTAAAATAACAACAACCATCAGTAGATCTTTCCCCTCAACACAGGCTTATTGACTAGGTATTTCAAGGCAGAATGATCTGTGTACATTTTGAAATGTCCGCCCAACAAGTAGTGCCTGAATTTTTGAAGCGCGTATACCATAGTCAATCCTTCATGCTCTATTGTTGAGTAATTCTTCTTGGTCTTTGATAATTTCCTACTCACAGAGGCTATAGGGTTGTCCATCTCTCCTCACTAACCTATGTTAGTACTGCTTCCAATGCAATGGAAGAGGCATAAAAATCTACATGGAATTCCTTTTTCCAATCTTGTAAGACCAAGATTGGTGTGGTGATAATGTTCTCCTTCAATACATCCAAGTTGCACTGACAATATTCATCCCAAAAAAATGTAGTGTCCTTCTTCAAAAATTTCTCCATGTGTCTGGTAATCTAAGGATAAACCTTGATGAACTTTCTATAATATCTTGTATATCTGAGCATTGCCCGTAGTTGTTTGACACTTCTTGGGGCCTCCAAATTTACCACCATCATAATCTTGGTAGGGTGCACCATAAACTCTTGCTTGCACACGACATGACATAGCAAGATCCCAAAGGGACACAACATAGACACTTCTTGAGGTTCAATGCGATATAGTATCTATGACACATATCCATCATCAAGCATAGGCTTTCTACATGGCACCTTACTAAAACGAACACCATCAAGTCATCAAAATACACCTCAAAGAACTTATGAATAAACTCCTTAAATGCTGCTATAACTAAGCAAGAGAATATTGTAAGCTCATTCTTAAGTCCAAACAGCATGACAATATACTGAAAACAACACCATTCCATCATGAAGGTTTATTTTCTCCTATCCTCTGGTGCAATCTTAATCTGATGCTACATAGAAAATCCATCAGTGAACAAGCAGGACTCCTGCCCTCCAAAGTTGTACAATGCCTCATCAGTAAATGGTGTCTAAAAATTATCATGGATGCAGGCATCATTAAGCTTCCTTTGATCTATGAAAATCCTTATTTCTCCCTTATGTTTCTTCTCTTGAACCACCATGAGGTTCTTCTTCGACTAGTTCAATGATGCCTGCTTCTAGCATCTTATCCAAATCCAAGCAGACCTTTTCCTTGTATTTGGGATTAAGGTGATATGACCTCTGCTTAATAGGCTTCACGATCAGTTTTAAAGTGATTTTCATCATAACCAAGTCATCTATGATGCCCTTCAGGTCTCAAAACTTGGTGGGAAAAAGATCCTGGTACTCACTGAGTAGCTCTGCAACTTTATCCACTATGGCACCATCCCAGTAATCCCCAATCTTCGCAAATTTTGGCTTTGCTTTAGTATCAATGTTTACTTGTTTGGTTTATGCAGTGATGGTCAGGTTTCCTAGTTGTAGACCTTCGATCTCGCGATGGCCTTCTTCCTCTAGAATATTGATATCTCGTGGATCTTCATTGTCCCCCTTAGTAGTCACATTATAGCCTTCCAACACATGGCGCAGCTAGGTGCTTGAATCTGGCTGAACCAACTCAAAAGGATCATATGGTATTATGAAGATTGTTGTGTTAATCGCTTGGAGAGCTTCATCAATGCATTCGAACCCATCTTCAAAAATGAAGGTCATTAAGAATCCTTCCCTTAATATATCCCACTCTGCGGTGCCATTGCAGCGCTCTGTTTCCATATACCAATTCACGAGGATTGTATCTAAAGTATGAAAGAATAAGTGCACCCACTTCGGCTGCAGTTCTGTTGCATAAACTTTAGCCCACTATGCTAAATGATTGCATGGATCATTTATCCTATTGTATTTCTTAGTCAGTCAATTTTTTGGATGGTCAAATCACAACCTCATCATCCTCCTGTAATCTCGCCATACATCAAAGCTATATTTGTGTGTACCCCACAATTGTGCATGCATAGTGCATAGTGCCAAATCCAGTGCTTGGAAGTGATGCTCCTCAGGGAATTCTTGATCAGAGGCATCCAAAAAATTATCCATGTTAGTTAAATCGTCATAATAGGTTAAATTTGTTACCTTTGATGACACACAACACATCGATTTAGTCATCATGTTGCAGTGCGACGTAGATACTTCATGTAGCCTACTCTGCCAATGCTCCAATTTTTCATCTGAATCTGAGGTACAAGAACTTTTGCAGTCCCATGAAGTCCGTCCATGAACTATTGGATTAATCCAGTCTTGATCTTCTGATTCTTTTTTTTGTAGATCTGGTCCAAGTCATGATCACCCTTTTCGTAGGGTCCAATGGTACTACAACTCGACGTGATTTCCTCTCAAATGAAATTGACCTCTTCTTCAAGTTCATGACCCCATTCATATCTATGGTCCAGTCAATTCCAAGGAGCACAGGGTATGGATTACTGTCATCAATGATCTTTATGACTTCGAAATCAGCCAACGCGCTCGCACCTTCTATATATTTTACTCCATGTAGTCATCCCATAGGGATTATTTTCTATTCGTTGGCCATTCTAAGTAGGATCAGAGACCATTGCAGTGTAGGTCTCCCCATTCTTTCCCATTTCTGTTTAGGAAAAATGTTCATGTCAGACCCTAGATCCAAAATGACCTAGCCCATCTCATAATCTTGTGTGTGCGTGGTTAGCCTCATCTCGTATCCTATTATTGCCTTATGTTTTCTAGACTTTCTAACCACGCATTTCCCATTGGGGGTTTTCTCTTAATGAGCAAAATTACTTATCAATTCATACAAGCCTTTCACAGACTTGCTATCGCACAAAAATTTCATGCAGGCTTCCAAGAACGCAGTAAGTACAGAGGGATCAACCTCCGTAGGCGGCCCAGTTTCTAGTACTTTGTTCTGACTTCTTGAGGTAGCTACTTCAGAGAAGCTTTTATTGGCTTCCATAAACGTTTCCCTCACATGCTGCAGATCAAAACCAACTTTCTTCCTCGGTGCCTTGTGGACCCATCTCTCATCTTCAGGTTGTTTTCCCTTGTCATCGCCATTTTTTATGCCACTCCTTAGCACTATATTCACATTCTGATCTTCTTCGTAGGGCTCATCTCTCATCATTTGTAAGTTTTGTGTAGGTTGCTGACTCTACACCTTTCTTTCATGCATCTTGGCCATCAATATAGGGTAGTATTTTATAGTCTAGTCAAATTGGACATAGTATTCACAGGACGGGCGTGTCTGATTTTAATGCTACTACGCGTAGTGCCCTGGTGTCCCACAATTATAGAAAATAATCTAAACATGACCTCTAGTAGGTCCTCCTCCTCCTCGGCCCCATCCTCTTCCTCGATAACCTCCATGAGCTCCTCGTACGTCGCGACCTGGAGGTTGAGACCTTGCTTGCATTTGGTAGGTGGGTGTTCTTTCCATTATCAACCCATAGCTGTGACAATGGAACTCATCATGGCCCACCAATTTGCAAAAATTGTAGAATAATTATTGTGGTGTTTGAATGAACTTTTGAAAAAAATGGCAATTATCTGTTACGTGTTTTCCAGCCACCTGATAAATAAAGAACCATAGCACGGGCCCCACACTCGGTCCTACTAGAGCTTCCTACCTCAAGGGAATCTATCCCCCGTGTAGTATAATTCACAAACACAGTGCAGTGGTTTTTATCATTCCCATGGCTCTTACACTTGAGGCATTAGACCTCCTCACACACCTTTGGCCTAGCCTCCTTCTCTTTTTTCAAGCTTTGTAATTCCAAACAAAGGTTCTGTAACTGTGAGTCAATTTATTGAACTCCCAAAGTCGCATTATGAATAAGGGTATCGTGTAATCTCATCATGATTTCTAGGGCTTATGCCTGAGTTCCTATCTTCTAGTGTGACAAAACAATCCTCAAGTGGGGCAAAAGCGAGGCTATAAACCACTCACGATGTTGACCATCGGTGAGCTACATATTAGCTTTGTGAATCACATATTTCAGACGTTGAACTAACTCCCAAGGCATCTCAATAGTCCTCATCATCATTTCCTTGAATCTAATGACTAACTACGATTCAGAATTAGGCTTACTAAACTCCTTATTTAAAGAATCCTTAGTTTATCTTAGCATTACTAAAGAATGATCAATAAAGTACTTAATATACCATGTTAGCACGCAATCCTGCAGAGCCGTAACCAACTATACCTTCTTTATGTTGTCATCAGTGATCTGCTGTGTAGTCCATACAATGTTCAAAACAAACCATAACTGATCTGTATCTCTGCTCGCTATACCCTTTAAAACCAACAGCTTTATTGAGTTCGACATGTTGAATGGTGGTGGTGGTGGTGGAAGTGTGGGTGAAGATGTATGATATGGCGGTGAAGGTGGAGGTGGAGTGGATTGATGATGTATCTATGGAAAATACTATTTTATCAGCTAGAAAACACTCCGCAGTGAGGCTTGTACTTCTCCCTCATCATCGCTTAAAGGAGGTCCAATCAACGGACTATATTCAAGACCTGCTTTCTCTTGATTTCTAAAGATCTATTCACTTCACATAGATTATACATTTCATAATGACTCAAATCTGAAGACTGAACCTAGTCACATTATTTAACACTCCCTCTTAACCAAGGAGGTATTCATAAGTTTAAAAAGTACAAGGAAGATCTCAAAACAAAAGAACTATGAAAAAATTAGACACACACAATGCCATGGACTAGATTCTTGACTAGGGAAATCTATCCTGTTGGGACTAAGATGGACTAATGCTTTCAGCCTATCTAGGTATCACTAGTCTTACCTCCAAACCATCAACCTAGGGAATTAGGTGCGTAAGGTAAGGTCGGAGCTCTTCGTCGGTCATGACATACTTTAGATTCATTATCCCATCCTGTACCAAACTTCTAATGTAGTCGTACTTACTATTGATATGCTTCATCCTTGTATGGAATATTATATCTTCATGCATAGTAATGTTTCTTTGATCATCACCATTTATCATAGTAGGACTTAGAGGTTTCTTGAACAAATATGATAGAAGTTTCTTCGGGTATATAACCTCCTTTCCTTTTTCACATGCAGCCACATACCTGGCTTTGGAACTACTTCTAGCAACATGATCTTGCTTTCCACTCATCCATGAAGTCATTGTAGATCCCAAAGTAAAACATCCACCAGTAGTCCTTCTTCCATGAATCTCATTGCCAGGAAAATCGAAATCTATAAAAGTTGTCACTTGAATTCCATGATATAATGCTTTAGGCAATGATGTATAGTTCCGAATAAATATATTAATATATTCTTGACAACTATCCAATGATATTACGAGGTTCCAACTGAAACTGACTAATAATGTTCATAGAAAAACATATATTTGGTCTAGTGCTTACTAGATACATAAGAGAATCTACCAACTTAGGATAGATGGTAGGATATATGAGACTTGAGTTAGATCCTCTCAACTTCTTGATATTTGTTATAATGGGAGTATTCATGGCGTTGGAATCCATTATAGCAAATTTCAACAACAACTTGATTATATACATTCCTCATCTTAGATATATCTCCCAAAGTTTTTTTCCATAATTGCAGACCTAGGTAATAATGCATCAGTCCTAGATCCTTCATCCTAAACTCATCTTACAACATCTTCTTACATTATTGTATCATTTTCTCTACACCTGTAATAAATAGATCATCCACATATAGTATAATAATGACTATCTCATTATCCACAACTTTGATATATATATTTGGATCAACACTCCTTTGTCGAGCCTGATTATTAGAAGGTATGCATCCATTATTACATACCATGCCTTAGGAACTTACTTCAAATCATATAGGGCCTTCTTGACTCTACAAACATGACTGTCTTTTCCATTTATTTCAAATCCTTCAAGCTTTTCAATGTATACTTCGTCATCGATGGTTCCATTTAGAAATGTTTTTTTTACATCCATTTTAATGAATATTCCATCCCATTGCTGTGGCCAATGAGACCAAGTATCTTATAGTATTATATCTTGTAGTAGGTGCAAAGGTTTATTCATTGTATATTCCTTCCTTTTGAGAGAAACCTCTTGCAATGAATCTAGCATTGTACTTGTCTATGCTTCCATCAATAACGTGCTTGATCTTGTAGATCCATTTAGAAGTGACAACCAATTTTTCACTTGGTCTATGAAATATCTTCCAAACCCCATTCTTCATGATGGATTGATATTCTTCCTGCATAGCATTTTTCCATACTTCCTGCTGAGCAACTTCCTCAAATGTAGTTGGTTCAACTTCTATTAGTTTTTTTCATTTATGTAGCATATCTAGAATATCATTTTGGTCTTTTGCTTTCTCTAAAAATTCCTTTCGTAGCTCGATGTCCTTTTGAATCTTCAAGAGTATCTTTTAACCAATTTGGCCTTTTACTTATGTGAGGTATGGTCGCAGGTTCAATAAGCTCACTTACTCCTCCTTCTCCTCCTCCTCCTCCTCCTCCTCCTCCTCCTCCTTCTTCTTCTTGATTTGCAATACGATTTTAATGATGCTTTTCTTCTTCAAATAGTGTTATGTCTTCATCATTAGAATTAATAGGAATATCTTTGGATCTTTTGTAGGGATGATTTTCATCAAATATAGCGTCCCTTCTTACTTAAATATGTCTTCCTTCCATGATGTAGATTCTATACGCCTTTGAAGAAATACTATAGCCAATTAAAATCTTTTTAATGCTTATAGAATATAGCATCTTTTGTTTTTCCTTTGGAACATGGATATAGATGGTACATCCAAAGATTCAAATATGGTCTACAAATGTCTTCCTTCTGGTGAATGCTTCTTCACATGTCATATTATTGAGGATTCTATGAGGACTTCTATTTTGTATATATAAAGTAGTCATTGTTGCTTCTCCCCATATCAATTTTGGTATATCTTGATCAAAATTCATTGTTCGTATACATTCTTCAAGTGTTATTTTTTTCCTTTTTTCAACTACATTAGGTTTGTTATTGTTGGGAATAATAAGCTCCCTCTTAATTCCTACTTCTTTGCAATATGAAATTATTTCTTTTGAAGTGTATTCTCTACCATTATCTAATCTCAAAGTCTTTATTCTTCATTTGGTTAAGGTATCTACTTCATACCAAAATTCCTTGAACTTTATAAATACTTCATCCTTTGATTTGAGTAGATAGAGCCATGTCTCTATAGAGTGATCATCAATGTAGGTTACATAATAAAGATGACCTCCAAGTGATTTTTTAGACATAGGCACACACACATCTAAATGAATGAGGTCCAATATTTCTTTAGACCTTTTTTCACTGCTTCTAAATAGTTTCCTTGTATTCTTTCCTATGGAAAATAACTTGCATATTCCTTCACGATCCTCTTTGATATTGGGAATTCCATTTACCAATTTATTGAGACACGAAATAACCTGATAATGTAAATGTCCACATCTTCTATGCCACAATTCAATGGGTTTGATTCTCATGTAAACTAGGGCTTCAGGAGGTGGTGATATGACTCTATATAGACTTCCTTCATGTATTCCAATAACCCTAGATTTTTCGATCGTTGTATATTTTCCCCAAGTCAAAAGTTTTCCATTTACAAAAGAAATTCTATCGCCTTTATCTTCTAATAAATAAATTGAAAGTAAATTCTTTTTCAAACCTAGAACATAGAGTATATTGTTGAAATGTATCTTTTCTTCATTGTCCAACTTCAAAGAGGTTGATCTTAGGCCTATATAAACGTAGCTTTTGTTGTCTCCCAATTCCACTTTAGGAGAAGATTATTCCTTTCATAGAGTACAGATTTCTTTTCTATCTCATTTCATGTGTCTTGATGCTCCACTATCAATATTCCATGCATTGTCACAATTGAGTGAACCTAAGAGTGCAACCAAAACCCCTTTGATTTTAACCTTATTGAATAAGTTGCAGCTAATTATTCTGATCCAGCTTCCCACAATATTGGATCCCATTTTCAAGTATGTTATCATAGAGATAGTAGCCCTTTCTTACAAGCCAACATAATGATATCCAATCTTCCTTGACCTTACCTTTGATACCATGCTGGGACATCAATGCTAGTTAATTAGGGTTTGATTTCTCTTTCTTGATAATTACTTGTGAATTATGTTGGTTTATTTAATTCTTTATTATATTATCTTTCACCAAGAAATTACCAAATTATTTGTGTATAAAGATCACAAGAACAAGAGACACATGATGTAGGGACTCTACATGGGAAAAACCACTATCTCAAGGAAATCCCTATCAAGTTTCATCCTTTAGTAGTTAAAAAAAGATAATCCAAGACTCTTAAACCTAAAAAAGGACTTCCTCCAACAACCAAGTCAAGCCACCAATCTAGCTACTTCAATCTAAATCTTCAACCCTGTAGTAGTAACGCTTCGACCTAGCAAATATAGAATTGCAGCATTCCTAGCAGTAACATTTTGACCTACTAAATCCATAACTTCGCCCTTCCAAGCAGTAGAAATTTGACCAAGAAAATAGCTCAGAAACTTAGCATTAAAGAGAGAGAGAAAAAGATAGCCCAGAAAATTTGACTTGCAATCCTTCCCTCTTCTCCTTGAACTTTGAACTTTTTCTACACTTCCTTCTTGTGTTTCAGACTTTTTGAGTTGTTGAGAAAATGGATTGAACTTCACTTGTATATATAGCCTCTTCTGTGGGTCGAGTTGATCTCTTATAGGACGACTTCATCAAGCAACGGTCGACTTGGTGTGGAGGTGACAAATTACATATTTCACTTAATATTAATTTTTTTTACATGATTCAAAAGCCCATTAAGGGTCTCAATAAATGTAAAATGACTCGAATGAACCAAAGTAAAATCCTGAATTCCTCAATGGGGACCTTGACTTATAAAACGAAGACCCAAGTATGAAACACATGCTTTAATAAGTCATTGTAATAACAATAAATTTTCATTTTCATTCTTTGGTAAATACTAAACCTAGTTACATTCTTGAACACATTAAGCCTCCAAGGATTTTAATGTAATCATATTCCATTAGTTGGGCTTTGTCGATTTCTCCCAATTTTTCCACTTACTAATGTTTTCAGGATTTCCTTGTAAAATTTGTGAAAATATTTTTATTTTTGTTGCTATTCTTGTTATTTTTGTGCCATGGACCTTGTAATTGTTCTTCCTTCCATTTTTATCTTATTATTTGATTGCATGAATTTTTATGTACCTAGAGTAATAGATATTTTGTATATTATTATATATATTTCCTCATGATGAATTTCTTCTTCAATGAACTGACTATCTATTAGAAGTTATTCCCATGATTTGTTACTTTTCTGTAATTCATGTTGTACAATTATTTTGATAAGACCATGATGATAGAGGCTTGCATATTTACTAACATGCTACTTTTGGATTTTCTTGGAAATATTTCCTACACTATTTAGTTGAGAATATGACATATTTAGGGGATTTTCCTTTTTTAGATGTTGTAGGAGTCTAATATGGTAGAATATAATAACGCTATATCAACCCTCAAAATTTATGTATTTCTGTATGATGAGGGGTAATTTGTCCCAAGGATTCTATAACACATTGCTTCGTACTCCAATGGTCTAATCTATTGTTCCTACTCTTAATATTTTAAGGAAAGGTGTCCAGACCTTCTCGTTGAACTATTTATTTTTGAAATATATTTCCCCTTCAAATGGAAATCTTTTGATTTTTCTGATTAAATGCACTAATAAATGCATGATAGTATTTCCAACATCAACTCTTTCTGCATCAAAAGTACACACTAAATACTTGGTTACTTCCATATTAAATCCATTGCATTTTGAGAAAATTTGTATCCATGCTTGTCTTTCCAAGATAGTCAAATATATGATTCTATTTTGAATTTTCAAACTCTTTTGGTTCCATTTTTACTAGAATCACTCATTTTCTATTAAAAACACTCATTTGTATCTATTGTTGCTAAGAAATCCCTTCGCTTTATCCTAAGTAAAATCTACTATGTTTCCTGAGAAAATATTACTATTGTTCAAGTTTTTGAAACTAAAAGCCTTAGATTTTGTCGTACTGGCCTTGAAACATCATCATATCTAGAAAATCCTATCAATTCCTATTCTTGGACTTTTCATACTTGTGATTTTGTGTCTATTGTGATTTGGATGTATCCTCTTTACAATCATGGGATTATGATGCCTTTATATCTCTTGTATCACATTTTGTCAACTACGTTTGCAACTTTATGCTCGGTGTATTTAGCCACAAAATCTTGTGTTCCCAAATTATCTGCCTTACTATCAGAAGAAATCTATTATGAAACCTTAATCCCTAGATTTTTGAAGTTTCATCCCGTATGTTTCACGATTTTCAACATAATAAGGAGTTGTTGAATATGAACTATGTGACGAGGTCTTAGGAAATTCCTAACTAGTTTTGAGATATCACATACCTATTGCTAGCATTCAAATTCCTCCCTGTGTTCATATGTTCTCTGGGTTATGTGTTCATATGTTCTCTGGGTTATGTTTCCTTCCTGAAAAATTTGACAATCACAAAATTTTAAATGGACAAGTTCTTTATTTATCATATGAAATTTGTAACGTAAAATTCATTTTTTCGTTGCTGGTTTTTGTTAAGACCTTGTTGTTGGTATGTGATTCGTCATCAAAACAACACATCCAGTGAAAATTAGAGGATATAGTGATTCCAAAGCCTATGACTTCATATTATATGTAGTAAACAAGAAATAATAGGTCATAAAAGCAAAGTACATTCTTTTTCATTCCTCATAAAACCGATCATATGATGACGGTAGGATGCAGTAGTTTATAAAATTATAGAATATGTTGTATGAGTTCATAATTTTTCATGTAAAACAACCTGACAATAAAGTACTACCACTTTGATTTTTGATGCATCTCATTCCTACAAGGGAATTATTTCATCATTCTTATTAGTTTTTTGTTTTTTACTCATTATTTGTGGGTACTTAAACCTATAAACAATCCCTTCTTAAAAAAGAAAATTACACACAATCTTATGAGATATGCCAAGATAAACTTTTCAATATTAAGGAAATTGTTTTATCTTCATTAAAATTACTATATATTGGATAATTTGATCACTCTTTTATCCTTACCAAGCAATTCTATAAATCTCTATGAAAATCAAACATAGTGGTTCAACAAGAACTGTAGTTGTCTTGAATTCACAATTTTTACTTTTACTTATGCTTATAGTGTTTTTCCTCAAAATATATTTACTCTTATAATTCTATTGTGATACAACCCCACTTTTTAATGTTTTATTAAAAAAATTATATATGGGACCTCTGTTCTCCTCATTTTCCCAGCATCCGACCTTCCTAACTACCTTAAAGTGGGTCTAGAGTATTCCATTAAAAAAAAATTATGTTAAAATGTCCTGACTTGCTGTCCTTTGACTTTCCCAACATACTAACCACCCTGAACTCTCCTACTTTTTTTGTTTTCTGATTTTTGGTTTCTTTCTTCATTTTCAATTTATTTGATAATTTTCCAGTGATTTAATGAATAAGTAATATGGTTAGTAGTTGGGAATCTCTTGGAATTTCTAATTTTATATAATTAATACCTCACTTCCTGACCTCTTGATCTTATCTTGGGATGTGGGAATTGATTACCTTTCATTTTGAATTTTTGAAAATAATGAAATATGTCATGCAATTAAGGTTTTAGTGTTATGATAATTTTAGAATCTTTACCTTAGTCTCTTTTGAAATTTACATTTTCATTGTAAATTTAACCTTCCTCTTATTTGCAATTGTGAACTAAATTTTCAAGTTTCTAATGATAAAATAGTTAGGAAATTCGAAAATATGTTCTCTTTCTGGTTTCGTGTTATCTTGTTATGAACTCAATTACTTACAAATTTTTATCTTTAATGATGAGTTCTTATATTTTTTGAAATTTTTCTCGTACAGGTAATAAAATGGGTAAAAGGGGAAAGTTAACTACATCTAGACAATTTATTCAAGAGATTAATGCCAAAGCAACTCTCACAAAAAAAAATGGGTTCCAAAAGATTACAATCAACATACTTCTTTAATATCTAATAGTACATATAAAACTCAAGGTGCAGGTAAGCTTCTTTGGTGGGAGATTTTTAATTTTTTTTAAAAAAAGAGAGTAGAAAAAATAAAAAAATTCAGATTACATTATTTGAGATGAGGAATCTCCCTTTGATTATGAATCCATTAGGAAAATTGAATTACATAAAATTTCAGCTAGGGTTACTATATTTAGTTATTATGATATGATAAGATGGATATTAATGCATGCTTATATATAAACTTACTCTTTTGTAGAGTCTAATACAAACATAATTTCCTCATGGGGATCTAAAGTAATATCTACAATTTATAAATTTAGTACTATCTACAATTTATAAATTTAGTCCCCTCGAAACCTTTCTAAAATAATTTTTGCATCAATTTAATAACACTCAATTTAATAACACTGTCCTCAAGAAAGAAAATAAAGATTTTAATCAGATTGTTAAAGAATGGCTTAGGGATGACAAACAAAAACTAAAAACAAGGAAATATTATCCTGTTTATATTTTTAAAATCCTTTTTATATTTATAATCAAAATGTTATCCATACTTTATGGGGAAGTGAACCCTAAACATTGCAAGGTTTAATGGGCGCCCCTAATTCATGGAATATAAAATTAATCAAAAAGGTTCAATTGGGCAAATAGCTTATGCAAAATCTTGTATGAAGTTATAAAATTTTCATTGTCCTCTGCTCCATATTATGAGCAAATTTCATGTACATATTCTTATCGTTTGGATGTTGTATTGGATTTATTGCCATTCTTTTCAATGGCGTGGAGTCATTTTTTTTATCATTAGCAGGCTATCCATGACTATATACCCATTTTGAGGGAAAATAATTCAAAAGGTCATTTTAATGATACATGTGAAAATAGGATGATCCTATTATATCAAACTTTATTTGGAACATCTCCCCCAGAAATTATTGAGTATTTTGAAGTTATCTCTAAAATTGGTGATTGGTTTGTTAAGGAAAAGTTATCATTTATCAGAATATATGGTAGTGAGGTAGGACCCCAGGTTATTCATAAATTGATTCCTTATAAATTATTTATTTGATAAATAAATAACCAAACTACATTTTATGAATCGGCCAATAAATTGAGTTAGTTATAGAAGAAGGTGTCACCTAGTTTTGATCTCAAAATTGATCAAATGAATTTAAGAGATAGGGGCCATGCACACACTGAAGCAAAGGTGATTTAGAATGTCTGGTTTCATTGATTGGAATTTTATAGATATGAGTCTGAGAGCATCATTAGTAATCACTATAAATCAATGATCTATTAAAAACCTATCAACATCAAAACCGTGCATTTGATTATGTATTTATTATGCTGATGGTTTTGAGCTAATTATTAGTAGGGGCCATTTAACGGATGATGAAGAGAAAGTCAATGTACAAAAATTTAGGGTGGAAACTTATGAGGTTCTTTCTAGACAACTGAGTCTTCAAATTTCATTTCCTTTTGAGAAACTCAAATTATCTGAAAGATTGTCTTTTGATTTGTCTCAGATTCCAACCATTGAAATTGAAAACCTCTTAAAATATTTTGATTCATTTGACGTGTATTCTTTATTTTAAAAAAAAGATAAATAAAACAACAGGATAAATAAACCAATGTTAGTTCAAGGATAAAGGGAAGAAGTTCCTCTTAAGAATCATTTTTCTATAGAAACTAGGTTGATTAAAAAGAAAACCACTTTTACACAAGAAACTAGGTTGATTAAAAAGAAAACCACTTTTACACAAGAGATGCTAATTATTGACGTTAACTCAGTAGAAAAAACAAATCATTTGGAAGCCTAATCAAGTTAAGATAGTGCCCATGTTGAAAAATAAAAAGCATCAGTTAAAGAGATTAAGGATGTTCATAATTTTGATAACAATGTCAGCAAATAAATTCAGTCTACTTCAACACTAACAACGCTAGAAAATTTTGAAATAACTCTGAAATATTTTCAAACTAGAAAGTATTCTATGAAGATTGTGTCTCCAAATGTTTTAATAACACACATTTCAACTAATATTCCTCTATCCATATCTATTTTCAATCCACTATCTGAGTTGAACTAGTAGTTGACACAATGCCATCTCTCACTGATTATTATTACAATTCTCAAACCAAATCGATTGTGAAAAAGATCAGGGAAAGAAAAGTTGATGATATGGAAACATTATCAAAGTTCAATGGGCATGCTACTGGAAATCCGAAGGAAAAAGTTCAAGAATCCAGTCAAGCTCTTGGTGCCCTTTTCAATTATCAACAAAATTCATTGAGTGAACTTTTAATTGATTAAGATAAAAGACAAACAAAAAAAATCAGAGAATCAAAGATCTAGAAGTTGAATATGAAAAAAGTAAACTCTTTATTCAAGAATAGTGGTAAGCACATTCTTCTACTTTCAAAGAAGTGTTTTCATTATCTCAGCAACAGTTAGAGGAGAACTTTAATAGAGAAAGTTTAAATTGGAAAAATTAATTGCAAAATTAATTAGGAGAGATGGAGAGTCAACATGCTCAGCATGCTGAAATTATAAGAAACAATCATAAGGATTAGAGCATAATTTTAAATGAAGTAGCTGAAAGTAAAATATAGATAATCTCTTCTGTATTAAAAGAAAATTTTGAAATTCCTTAGCTACAGGTAAGGGAAAATCAGAAATTTGATCAAAGTATGATCATAGTCAAACAACACGGATTGCAAGTTAATCAGTTATTGTAAAAGAATCATATTAAGTTTAATAATAAGTTAGACCAAATATAAAAATTTTATGAATATATTAACAATATATATTGTTAATATGAGTGAAAATATTGAGTCTCTACTAGAATAAGACAACAATATGAAGCAAAGATCATCTTAATCCTAGATTGGGAAACATAGCGCAACCCGAAAAATATTGAAAGAGTAATGTAAAAATAAGGTTTTCTTTATTAGGGAAAAGAAAATATGATTATGAAAAACTTCAGGATTGGGTTAAAAGCGTTATTGAACTTTATGATAAGGTTTTGGATTTGGATTCTGATATTTTTGAGGAATTTGATTAACCAAATTTGAACACTTCAAACGGAAGAAATACCAAGGATCATTAATCAACAAAGAGGTTGAAGAAAAGAGAAAAATTTATGACAAAATAGTCAAAGAAATTAAAATATGGAATCAACAATACTTTCATAAATTTCTTCAGTTTCCATTTGAATAGACTAAATTGATCTCAATATTTTCCACCATGACCAGAAAAAGAAAATATATACTAAAAATCTAATGGCAATTGATCATTTTATTCCTGTACATATATCTTCAATCAATAAATGTTTTTCAAAATGGTTAGCCTATATTCAAGCCACTGCTCTGAACCCGTTTCCAACTAAAGCATCGAAAGCATCTCACAGCAAGGAGGAATACTGAAATGACCTACCCATATTTAAGGAAGAAATACTTCTGCCAAGGATAAGACTCTTATTTTTAGAATTATCTTGGATAAAACAATATCTTTTAAGATCTTTTATCTTTATCTAGAAAATTAGATCTTATCCGATTTTCTCCTCTTCCTTTATTGGACCCATCACGTTTGAGTAAGGGTTGAAAATGGAAGACTGAACACTTTGATTTTATATTCAAATTTTTTCTTTTGAAGCCCTCTAAAGACCACTTTGAGAAATTAATGCATTACTGAGTCATGAGCCTGATATAAAATGACATGCTTTATTACTTAATAGATGTTGTTGGTATTTATGCTCTCACTTATCTACTTGTTAACTTCTACTAAATTTTAGGATGTACTGTTAAATATTTGTTTCCAAACATTTCAGTATATTTTTTATTATCAAAACTCTTAAAGCATTGCAAAATTATTATCTATTTACTTATCATTGACACCAATTGTTGATGTTCGAAATGATAGATGATTAGTTAGCTCTCACTCCTGAGATATAATTTCTTTATGTTCATTTAGTTCAGTATACAACATGGAAATAAGTTTAAAATATAAAAAAACACAAATTGATTATTTAGAGGGTCTTGGAAAAGAGTCCCAAAAGTTAGGTTGTGTGATTAACTAGACCCAAATTCTAGCCAAATACAAACATTCATGGTATTTTTCTTTAAAGTATTATGTTTGAATGAATTCACCACGTCCCTGCCCTCACTTTTGTTTTACTTTTCAAGCTAATCCAACTGACATACACACCTATATATTTTCACTAATTTAATTTAATTTTAGTATTCATTTTAGTTTACATTTAGAATAAGATAGGAAATCAGGCCTTTCTTCTCGAGAGTATATATCTGAACCAAACAAATAGGTGTGTAATTGGGACCCTCATCCGGCTAATACTCAAATTATTGCAACTTGGAATTCCCCCCTAAAAATATACTATTATAATGCCTATTGAAAACATCAATTGAGAGCTTATGAATTTATTCTCAAATGGAGTATGTTCATGATTCTATTTTTAAAATAAAGTACTTTAATATCCCAATACAAATAAAAATTGGAGATAAAAATTTGAAGATATCCATAGTGTAGGTTTTAACCCCATACAGAATTACTTGCATACGATTCTAGAACACATAAAATAAACAATGCGAGAGCATAACACATAAAACACATATACACAAAGATTTTCTGCCAGATCCCAAAACGGGGATTTTCATTATGTTCCTTTCAATGATACAACACATATTTATACATGCCAAAGCATCCAATACCATGGACCGAAAACCATCACATCCAAAACCATGGACCAAAAACCATAGCATCTAAAACTAACTCACACGACACGTCCCCCAGGGTCCCGTGTCCCGTATTTTACGTATTGGACACGAAAATGGCCCTAATACGTGTCGAATATGATTTTCAACGTGTCATGAAAACTTGAATACGTATTCTATGTTTTCCTTCGTGTCCTAAATTTCGAATACGCATATTTGGTTTGTAGAATACGTTGCCCTAATGTATTTCGACATGTTGAATACGTACTGCGAAAAAAACATAATTTAAAGCCTACGCATTGGTCTATTCCGGGTTATTTTCGTCCTGTTGCCGTCTGGAGCTGTCATCTGGAGATGCGAGCAGGGTGTTTTGTCTTTGAAGTTAGCATTATATTTGAAGTTTGGAGCTATTTGAAGTCTGATTTCATCAGAATTGAATCTTAATTAATTGCAATTGAAGCAAGTTGCATGCACGTTTGATTTCATCAAGATTGCAGTCACTAGATTTACCTGACTAAATCTCTAAATTTGAAACTCCAACGGATTAGTCTCTTCTAAAATGGAAATCCGAAAATGATATGTTACATCAGTTGAAAACTCACAAGTTAATACTAAAAAGATGAAAATAAAAAAGAATGATCTTGAGACTCTAGTAATCCTTGCATGAACCTAAATTGTAATTGGGCCTTCAAATTGTCTCAACAAACAGTGATGAAATCCATTGAAAAAAATCAAGTGAAGGTGTGACAGAAATAGTTGGGGTAAAGGTCCTGACTCCTAAGGGGGCAGAAACTATTCATATTGGGTGTGTTTGCAATCCATGAAAGCCACTTACTGATAAACCTAAAATTTCGTAACTCGAATACCCTTTGCAAATTGTGCATTGAATAGCCAAGGGTTGACACGTAACTTAAAAGAGGGAGGGGGCTCCATCAAATTTCCAGTGCTAACCAAAGAATTGACACTCAAAGGAGAGTATTAGGAAGGATTTCAAGAAATTTAGACACACAATTATGTTTTAAATGAAATACTGCCTAGACTAGATTGTCTATCTATTTTTCATGCTTTATTTGGAATTTGAATCTTAATAATTTCGAATTGGAAATCTTAATATTTCAAATTGGTAACTTCAGTTGGTATTTAAATATCAGGTAAAAAATTGAAGTTTGTTCTGTATACTGAGTTATACATTCTTGTAGCACAAGAACTCTTATGCACATTGTAAATATCTAAATTGACAAGCCTAATCTATGGAATCGATAGCTTCAGTTGGTATTCAATTATCATGTAAAAGTCTTAATAGGCACTCCCTGAACAGTGAAATCTCTATGTAGCACACTTTTCTGCCAATCGTTGGAGATTCAAAATTTGTATCACATCAGTTTTTTTATTAACTGGCTAAATATGTAAATTTGAAATTCATTGTGCCCATACTTCAAAACTCACATTTCGTTGTGGTTTCTTTATATCTGACAGGGTATTATATTCCTTAAAGGCTATAACATATCACTGTATCAGCTATTGAACCTTGATCCCATTAAGTCAGTGAGAACTGAGAATTTATGCATTGCTAACCATAAAGATTAATTAGTAGTAAGTACTTACTACTTAGTTTCTTATGTTCTTGTAAGTTGTAAATTTTGATTCTATTTACTTTTTTAAAGTGAACTATGAACTTTGAGAAGTAATTATATTTTAATTTGATTAGATAAGCTGCAATCTGCAATTTAATATGGATAAAAAACTATATTTCTGTATATATATATATAAAACGTGTCCCCCGTATCCTGTTTCCAGGTCGCTGCGTTTCATATTAAATACTCGTCTTCTTCTTCTTGTGTCTTGGGATATTGTTCAGAAGATAGCCTTACACCTATAGGAATAGGAACCTTCACCGATTTACTATCATGCATATTAAACCTCTACAGTATTGTATCGACATACTTCCTCTAGTTTAACCAGAGCTTCCTCTTTGCCCAGTCTCTTTTAATTTCCATGCCCCAAATATAGTTTGCAGCACCAAGATCTTTCATGTCGAATTTGGAGGACAATTGGGTCTTCAAATCTTGGATAATTTCTTTGTCATTTCCATCCAGCAACATATCATCCACATACAAGACCAAATAAATAACATGATCACCAACTAATTTAAAATACACACAGTGATTTCCTTTGCTTCTGGTGAAGCCAAGTCCCCATATAAATGTATCAAATTTCTGATACCACATCCTTGGTGACTGTTATAACCCTTACAAAGACTTCTTTAACTTGCATATTGGTTCTTTCTTACCCTTCACCATGAAGCCTTCAGGTTGCTTCATGTAGATTTCCTCTTCCAGATCCTCGTGAAAAAATTTTGTCTTCACATCCATTTGTTCTACCTCAAAATAAAAAAACAACAACAACAGATAAAAGTAATTTAATAGAAGTTACCTTGGCAACATGAGAAAAAAAATATCACCAAAATCAATTTCCAACACCTGGGAATAACCTTTTACTACCAACCGAGCTTTGTATTTCTCTACCTTCCCTTCTGTATTTGTCTTCCTCTTGAACATCCATTTGCTACCAATGGGTTTCCTTCGATTAGATAACTCCACTAGATGCCAAGCCTCATTTTTATGCAAAGATGCCATTTCATCAACCATGGCCTCTTTCGAGAGTTTTCCACCCTCTGAATCTACTGCTTCCTTCATAGTTCTGGGATAATCATCAGTAACAGGTAAAGAAAAATTTGAACAGAAAGTAGATGGACTATACCTTTCTCACTGCCTTCTTTCTTGAATCTATATTCTCACACCCAGAGTTTGTGGCTCTTCATCTTTTGATTCCTCCTCTGTTGTAGAGTCTGATTCTTCCTCCTTAAGCTCAAACTCTATCTTCTCAGGTTCCCATGGTTGGACTTCATGTTTAATAACATCTTTCACCACTCTAAACACCACATCTCAGCTATACATAACCTTCCTTGTTACTAGGTTCCAAAGCTTATAAACCTTTAAACCATCATTATACCCAATAACGATGCACTTTTCAGATTTACTATCCAACTTGGTTCTTTTCTCCTTTGGAACATGTACATATGCATCACATCCAAATACCTTAAGATGTGAAAGAGAGGGTTTCTTACCAGTCCATACCTCTTGTGGAGTCTTATCCTCCAACGCCAATGAAGGTGATCCCTTGACCAAGTAACATGTTGTCTCCACCTCCTCTGACCAAAATTCCTATCCTAACCTAGCACCAATGAGCACACTTCTTTCCATTTCCATCAATGTCTTGTTCATTCTTTCTGCAACTCCATTTTTTTCAGTTGTCTATGGAGTAGGCTTCTGCCATGCTATACCACACTTCTTACAAAATTCTTCAAATTCCTTGCTACAAAAATCTCCTCCGTTGACTGTTCTCAACACCTTTATCTTCTTCTTTGTTTGGTTTTCCAGCAGATCCTTAAATTCTTCAAACCTATCAAAGACTTTAGATTTCTTCTTAAGGAAACATCTCCATGTATTCTTTGAGAAATCATCTATAAATGATACATGGTACACAAAATTACCAAGTGATAGAACCTTCACAGGTCCAAACACATCATTGTGCACAAGTTCTAAGATATGTTTCACACTCTTACCACCAAACGGTAAACTCACCTGATTTCGCTTCCCATATACACAATTTTCATAGAAATCAAAATCTAGTGAGCTATTACACATAATTTCTACCATAGCTTTATCATAAAGTATTTGAAGGCACTTCTCTCCAATATATCTAAGCCTTTGATGCGACAACATGGTCTTCTCTACTGAAACCACTAGATTTTCTGCTCCACTTTCAAGAACCATAGAACTATTGCACCCATCAACAATAGTGCTACCTTGCATCTTGTACAAAGTTCCAATTCGAATGCCCCGCATCAATACCGGTGCCCCCTGAACCATCTTGCAAGTATCCTTCTCGAACACTATTTTTACACCTGCATCATCCAACTTTCTTACAGAAATGAAATTTCTAGCTAATGGAAGAATATGAAGAACACCCGGAAATGTTCTAACCCTTCCATGTTGTAACTTCAACTTTACTTTTCTGTGACCAATGATTCTAGCCTTCCTGTCATCCCCCAAGAAGACATCACCACCATCATATTTCTCATACTTGCAGAACCACTCTCTATGGGGAGTGAAGGGAAAGGATGCACTTCAGTCAATCAACCATGCCTCATGATCTACATGTGTACTTGAAGAAGCCAAGTACACATCTCCACCTTCATCTGAGGTGGTTTTCACCTCTGGAGAAGGAGCATCATCAGATCCCTTTCCTTTATCAAGAGCTTTAGATTTACAGTCCCTTTTGTAGTGCCCTTCCTTTCCGCATTTCCAACACACCACCTTTACATGTTTTCTTGGAGATTTAGATCTCCTTCTAGATTTAGATCTCCCACTCGATGACTTATTTTTGTTTTTGTTTTGGGACTATCCTCATACAAACAAGGCATCACCATTTTGGCTCTCCATATTTTTTCGTCTCATCTCCTCCGTCAGCAAGGATGAGACTATTACATCAAACTATAAGACATTTGTATTGCTACCTATTTCAATAACTAGACTATCCCATGAACTGGTAGAGAATACAACAAACTAATGCACTTATCTTCATCTGAAATTTTGATATCAATAGATAATAACTAACTTACCACAGTATTAAATGTGTTCAGTTACTCTATCACTGAGTCTCCATCTTTCATCCTCAGGTTATACTTTTTTTCCCGCAGGAATAGTTTATTCACTAGAGACTTAGATTGGTACAAAGTCCCTAACTTGTCCCACAAAGCCTTTGCCATAGCTTCCCCTGATACATTCAACAATACTAAATCTGAGACACACAATCATATTGTGCTCTTTGCCTTCCGATCCAACTTCTTCCATTCTCCATCCAACACTCCCATTGGTTTAGTTCCTGGATCTACCATGATCCATTGATCTTTATCCATCAATAGATCCTTCGTCTTGAGCTTCCACAACTAAAAACCATTATTTCACAACCAGGGAGTTCCCACAGTTGGATACACATTTGATCAAGTTTTCATGTTAGAGATGGATGCACCATGTGAGGTAGTGTTCATGCAGGTTTGTGGTTTTAAGAGATGTTTTTGCTAAAATATGTCCAAAAAAATTAATTAGGTGGATTGTAGATTAAATATACCATTGTGATCATTTCAACCTATTCTTTTTGGTTTTCTTTCTCTTGATTCTAGTTGAAACAATGAAAAACTAAATATCTAGCAATTCTCTATGAAATTAGCATAACATTTTATTGTGATAAATGGTGAAACCTACTAGAAAATTGTGTTTTCAATCTTGATATTGAATCACATTAGAAAGCATGAGATAGACAATATAGTTAAGAAAATAGTATGCAGTTACAAATATATTTAGATCTGATTATTCATTTATGATAATTTTTATGTGTTTTGTTTCTATTTTAAACAATTCTTAGCTAGGAAACTGTGTCAACGCATCAGGATGAGGGGTTTTATAAATATTGTTAGGAAAGGTATTAAATTCCTTGCTAAATAAATAAATCATTACCCTTCAGAGGTCCATTCAAAGGGCTAACATTCAACTATGATAATCAATTTCTCGAAAAATGATGAAAGAAGACTAAAGGAAATATCAGATAACATCCATATCGAACCTAAATATATAAGTCACCTAATATGACTAGAAATCATAACGAAAAGTATTCAATGCTTCGATAACAAAACATATATTCGATTATATGAAATCAGGGAAACAATTTCGAGATATAGAGAAACAATATAGACAACCTATCTATATTATCAAATGAGTTGTAACAACCCCCATCCCATGACTCTTTCCAGTGGCACACAGTGTCATTGAGGATCCAACTCCTCTGGTTCTTCTAGAGGAATGGGGTATTGATCATATTA
>APFE030350910.1:22123-49949 GCA_000404065.3 Pinus taeda
GTCACAGGGGGTTTGAGGTGTACCCGTAACCCCACTTTATGGGGTCCGGGGCAGCATGCCGATTTTTTTTGGTTTTTGGACCCTATGTTAGGTTGGGTGGACCCACCTATGGTTTTGTGCATGATTTTCACACATGTTTTTTGGATGCGATGGTTTTCAGTCCATGGTATTGGACGCGATGGTTTTTCGGTGCATGGTATTGGATGCTTCGGCATGTGTAAATATGTATTATAACATTGAAAGGAACATAATGAAAAATCAAGCCGGTAGTCCTAGTTTTTGGAATCAGGGAAAATTTTGTGTATATGTGTTTTATGTGTTATGCTCTCACATTGTTTATTTTTTGTGTTTTAGAATTCGTATGCAGGTAATTTTTGTACAGGGTTAAAACCTGCAGAAACCTGGTTCTGCAAGCTCCCACAGTCACATCGAGTGAGACTGTGATCTGCTTCCAGATTGTTGCCGAAAGGGCTAGTGATTGGGAATTTGTTGGTGTGCAGTAAAGAATCGAACTTGGGTCTTCCCAACCTAAGCCAACACTCAATGCATCACAATCCTCCACATCTAGCTTGTATAGGTTCTTCACACGAACCCCGATTTACTTCACCTGTCTGATGGCTATGTGTCTCAGGAATGCCATTCCTTTCCTGAAGATCACATCGTAGCCATGATCTTCTAAAATTGCAATGGAGACAAGATTCTTCTTTAGACCTGATACAAGCATCAGATCCTTGAGTCTGAGAGGGGAGCCTGACTCCCTTTGAAAGGTGATAGTACCAATCCCAGTTGTGTTGTACCTTCTATCATCTCCCACCTCGATGTGCTAGCCATCAATGTGCTATCCATGCATGCAATGAGAGTAAAATCAAGCTCGAACTATGAAGCCAAGGATTTACCTGCTACTCCTCCTATGGTCTTATTTCTTCCCTTATTTTGTGGACACTTCGTTGCATACTGCCTGAATTCATGACAGTGAAAGAACTTGATTATGGACAAGTCTTTCTTCTTCCCCCCTTGACTTGATTTTGCTTTAGATTGGTATTTATTCCCTTGCCCTTTCTTTGCTTTTCAATCCAAGGCAGAGTTCTCCTCATCCTTGCCCTTCGATGAAGTCCCATCTTTGATATTTCACCTTATCTCCTCCTATACCAAATCAGACCACAAGCATTCCCAATTTGGTAGTTTCTACCTCCCGTTCACCAAACCTTAGTAGATGTGCTAGCTCTTGGGAAGGCCTATAAGGGCTAAGCTCAACAAATCATCCTTTGTGATAATAAAACCAAATTGACCAATTTCATCATGACATTGTGTGAACCTGCTCAAGTACTATGGAATGGTCTTGTTCCTCTGCATATTGATATTTCAAAGCTTGTCCTTGAGTGCTAATTTCCTGTGGTCACTACTATTTTAGAACAAATCTGTCAGCATTTGCCACATTGCCACATTTTATATGAAGTCTCTTTCCCATGGATATTTGAGATAATATGGTCTCATAATCCATTTAGTATGATGATCCTCACCTTGGCAACACACTTCTTCCATTCTACTAGATCCTTTGCATCAGATGTTGCTAGTTTTGGAATATCATTATCAATGAATTCCTTCAACCCGTTATCCTCAGTATTGCCTCCATGCGGTCCTTCCATGCAACATAATTCGAGCTTCCATTGTGGGAATACTCGAGCCTTAGTCCATTGAAATCCATCTTATCAGTACTAAAGAAAAGAAGCAACCCTAATCTACAAATTTGAACCTCCTACAATGACAACTTCGAAATCTCTTGTCTATAGTGATTCTAGCTTTGATACCATGTAGAAATTAATGTGTAGATTCAATACTTCGGATGAAATTTTCTAGATCAAAAGACTTGAAGCTACTTTGCTGATCTATAGACATTAATTCACCATCTAAAACAAGTATCATAGACATGCAAAAGGAAACATCACACATGCACAGAGAGTTATCTAGGGGAAAGAAACTACTCAAAAACCCTTACTATCTATATTGCATTAATCAGAGAATAGAGAATAAATGCAATGCTTTCTAAAGCTTGAGCACACCCTGTAAGTGTATATTCTATCCCTCTACTTTGCTGACTAAACCTAACCAAAACTTAGCCAATTTAAAGCCTTCCCAAGCTCTATTTCCTTGCACTATTCCCTTGGGAAATTTCCCCTATTTTTTAGGAATGTCACACTAAGGAATTGCACAATAGCCTTATATCAATCTGTGACTACATGCACGACCTGTAACATTGGAATATGCTACAATTGATAGTACACTACCTTGGAATCTCCATGTCAACTGGGTAACTCGAATTCTCTGCATGCAAGAATTATTTTGGGTTGATTGATCAATTAACTAGTTGATCACTGAGTGTGCTTGAAGTTCCACTTCCACAACTTGACCTCCACTAGGAACTAGTAAAACTGACAACAAATCAAATTAACTGAAATAGATTGCCACAAATTAGAAGTCAATCATGTAGAACTGAACTCAAGCTTCCCAAACTTCAATTTACAGAGTTAAATGAGTGACAAGTGCCATGCCACCTCAATTAACTACCTCTAAGTATTCTACTGAAATAGAAATTCGAACTTTAATATAGTTTGACCAAGGAAAAGTCAAAACTATATTTTCTTTCTCCCTTTTCAACACCATGAGGCACTTAATACAAGCTCTAGTGATGAAAACCTCCATCAGGCAGTCCAAGGGTCTTAAAAAAATAAAGAAAAATAAAGATCCCTAGGTGAAAACCTCCTTTGAGGGACCTAGGATAGTCCTATAGGTAGAAAAACTCCTTTGAGGCACCTGGGACAATCTTATAGGTTGAAAGCCTCCTTTGGGGCAGCCTATAGGTCTAAGAAAAGAGAGAAAAAACAAAATAAAAGTAAGGGATCCCTTATATCATTTTTCTAACCCGTTTTTTGTTGCAGGGTTCTAGTCATTGTCAAAGGAGGATAGAAAACAAGGAGAAAAATTCAAAATACCACTCTCACATCCTCCAAGCTAAGTATCTACATGTCCACCATCATATCATTGATTTCCCCAAGTTCCTCCATCACTAAATGACCTTAGTCACTCAATTCAACCTCAGTCCTTAAGTGCTATAGGATTTCCCTCTATTGCTACATGATCAGTTCAAATTTTCTACAGGATTGTGATCAGTACAAAAGAAGGCCCAAATCCTATGTTTTTCACCTAGGAATAAGGGAAGGAGTCCACCATAACCTTAACATCCATTTTCCACATCACTTGGCCTCTCCTCCACCCAAATTTCCACTTATGTCCATTAAAAATCCTCCTTTTCACCCCTTATTCTATCTCTTCACCCACAAAAAAGGAATCAAACCCTTGTCCAAATGATACTCATGAATTGTTAGTATTTTTAGAAGCGTCACTTGAAGGAAATTGTGATCCTAGGAGGGTCTATGTGACTGCTACAGGAAGACACATAGTCTTGTAACAATCTGTACAAACCCTACAAGACCATAGTTAGAGCACCAAATTGAGAAAACAACTATCATGAAGGCATTGGAGGGTCATCACTTTGACCTTGAGTAGCTATAGGACAATCTGTAAGCTGCTACATGATCAATGTTCACCTTCAAGTAGCAACATTTGATCCACTTTCTGAAGAACATGTATTGTTAAGGTTCAATTAGTCAAGGACATTTAAAAAAGAAAAACAAAAATTATCAAAGGAAACAAATGCACCGAGCGACGAAATGGGAGGATGACACCTCAGGAGGCAAGAAAAGCAACATTACCTCTATTAATAAATAACAAGTAACTATCCAGTGATCAACACACCAACAAGGACTACCAGGTAGGTATAGGTATGAAAGACTCCTAACTTATTCCTTTAAGCACATAGTAGTCTAGCAATGTTTTGAATGCATGAGAGACAAGGTTTTGTAAGCTAAATGTGGCTCAATAGTCTTGGCCACAATCAAATAGTTAAGCTGGGGTTACCTTTCCATCTCATCACACTTGGAGAAAATGAAAAAAAAAAGGTGATGATTACGAAGAGTGGGCCAACGGGTATACACAGAAGTTGTGAAGGTGGTAGGTGGGGTCCAAGTAATACAATGTGTTGATCCCACCACCAAACCACAAAGGAAATAAAAAGTGGGCCCAAGTCTCATTTGTACCAAAGTTTCATTCCAAAAATGGTAAGGAGGTCCACTGCCATTTTTGGTAGGCAAGCTAGCTACACCGGGGTCTCTTAGTCTACCATAGAGAAGCTCCATGACCAAAGAATAGGTACTATGGGATTCAAGATGAGTGCTACAGGATATCGAGAAGGCACTTTAGGATCATGACTGTGTGCTACATGATCGACCTCGATGGCTATAGGATTGTCCAAAGAGGTGAAAAAGAGCTTGACCTTGTGAAATTTTTCCATAAAACCACTAGAGCCATGAAGGAGCCTCTACGGGAGGGGTAAGTAACTAATTTTCATCACCAGCTATGCAGAAAGAGCTGGTGGAATTGTTCAGACTTTGTCCATAAAAGAATCATGTATCAAACTCTTAAAAGTGAAAAAAAATTGAAGGTATGAAAATTTCTTGCAAGATAAGAATGATAGTAGGTGATTGAGCATGCTTTGTGTTTGGACATGAAACTTTTCTTCATCTGATCAGTAAGAGAGAAGTATCCCTCTCATCGAAGCTTTAAAACCCTAAGTTTCTTTGAGAACTAATAACTGATAGTAGAATTCCCTTGTAACAAATTTCAAAATTATAGTAGGGATCATTGGTGGTTGTTTTAATAGAAGAGAGCCCATAAACGCATCAAGGATCCACCAATGCCCTCCTTTCAAGGAAATGTTTGCAAACCACCAGTGGTTGGGATTCTTTGAGAAATTGAAGGGGTTTGATGATGAAAATACTCATGAGTTTGTAGTAGGCCTCCAACCTCAAGGGGAAGAGAGTGCTACCATCATCATGAGAGAGATTCTTATACATTTAAATGAAAAAATCATTAGTAGTGTGACCACATTTCTCCTAGGAGTAATATGGAGTAAGGAGGAGAGAACATAGGCTATCACAACTGAAAATAACTTCTTCCTCCATGAAGAGAAGCTAATTGAAGATAAAAATGGAGTTAGAGGAGCGAGTCTACCCTACCCATGGGATGAAGTAGCCTATTACATCTTGAAATACATATCTTGTGAGGGGAGACTCAATGTTGTTTATGCTTATTAGTTCATGATACTTTATGAGCTAAGATTCCAGATATAATCTCCTATCCAAAGAAAAATAAGTGTTCCCCACTTCCTTCTTGAGCTGATAGTGGAAATGAGCCAAAGGGTGAGAGAGGGGAAATATTAGTACATTTCTCATCATGGGCTCATAAGGCTCATTTTAATGGATGCTCTAGAGCATATCAAAACCCAATATCATGGATAGATTTTGTGGACATGGACATGGAAGGTTTCCTTAAGTCTCAAGCCCATGCTTTACTAGAGAATGGAGAGACCACAAAGCATAATTTTGTAGAGAGAGATGTTGAAGAAGATTAGGGAGAAGAAAAATAATAAGAATAAGAGATTGAAGAGGATAAGGAAAAGGAAAAAACAAAGAAAGAGATAAAAAATCTCAGGGAAACTTCTAGACCTCAAAAGAGAAGGAGGCAAGAACTACAAGTAAGCCTTTCAGAGGGAGACACTGAACAAGAAGTGTGGTGGTCTTAAGTACACTAGTCAAGGTCAAAGGGAGGCATCCAAAGCAATTTCCTCTATATTTCAAAAGGAGGAGAAGTAGTATAATCAAGCAAGGGAAGCCTCAACCTTCCTCAACAACCCCCATCACCATTGATGGGTCATCTAGTCATCAGGAAGGAGAATTAGAGAAAGATAAGAAACAAATTGAATAGGTAACCTCGCTCAAAGCAAAAGGATAACAAACCCAAACCTCACAAAGAAATCCAAAAACTAGGGGAGATAAAATTTTACAGCTGTAAGAGGAATATGCCATGCTACAAGAAGGAAGAAAAGTGCTAGAGGAAAGTGGGGAAGTGCTATAGGAAAGTGACGTACAACCGTGAGAAGGAGGAGAAGAACCACGAGAGCTGAAAGACCCTGAAAAATAACCAAATATGAAGTCTTATTAAAATTTTTATGAGTAAGGGCAGATAATACCTACCAAATTTACAGTCCCAATCCTCCTTAATCTAGAAAAAGAAAGAGGTAGAACCCTCTAGTGGATGCAGATTGCAAAGTCTAAGGGAGTTGAGGATGTCGGCTTAATGGAAGAGAAAATGAAAAATATGGGTGAGGAGATGGTTGATTTAAGAATAAAAGAGGGAAGCATGAGGGAACAACTGCGGATAGAAAACAAGAGATTGAAGGAACAATTATAGGAGAAAGAAGGGTAGCTTGATACTATGGGAAGCTTGGCCATGGAGGCCATCCAATGAAGGCACCCCTCAAAATCCTATTCCACGTTCCTCAAAGAGTAGTGGCTTCAATTTCAAATTAAGACTCTAGCACAATATGGTCCACTAACTTTCTAAGACTATAAATAATTCATTGAATTTTTTTAAAGATCTAGTGTGGAGGATAAACTTAGGATGACGAAATTCTATATACACAACCTCATATTGACCGACATGAACTTTTGGGATCCAAAATCTATGATGGGAGATGTAAAACTGATGTCATTGGCCTCTTGGATGAATCATGAGGAAGCAAGGGTTGAAGAGGAAATAAGGGCCATTTCCATGGAAACTGATGAACCTGTATGGATAAGAGAAAAATTTAGATCCCCTCACCTTATCATCAACAACCATATGATTATCTATGAAGACCCCAAATTTCCACTACTCCAAATAGAAAAATAGGAACAAGCCATCTTGCACTTTGAAGAAATTTTCAAGATGCTAGGAATTGAGAGCTTGTAGGCTTGTTATAGGAGATGACACTCATTTCCACATAGCTTAAAAATCATAGAGTATCACTGTCCAGATATATTGATAAATTCCTTGGAGAAGACACCCTTATACAAGAGGATATTTCAAATATTGAAGGTCAACTTGATTGGGCTTACATTCAATCCTAATTTCTTGCTAGTGCTACAAGAAAGGAAAGAGTGGGCAAAATAGAAACAAGAATGGGTATATATAGAGAAAAATGCAGGGTTCCACCCTCAAGACTACACTCAACTAGAGATACCTTGGGATGTTAGGGCTACCACCAGGGGTATGCATGAAATTGAACTAAGTGGCTAAGTTTACCAAAGGGTGAGAAAAACCTTTAGTAGTGGGGTGATGATGGGATTCATTAATAGCTATATAACAAGCCCCATTTGTCCATCCTTTAGCATATATTTACCTCTCTCCTCGCATTTGATAACACCTTTTTGACTATAATGTGTTTATTAGAAACTTTAAATGATGTTTATCATATCTTGTGGCCTAACATGGTTATTGTGCATGAAAAGGGTGAATTTATTACGCAAAAGTATGTTGGAAGTAGTTACAGGAGATGTAGGAGGCTTGTCCCATGCATTTCCTCACCTACAAATTGACTTGCTCCCTATATTTACTCACCTATAGTTCGAGGATTTATTGAAAAACTGATGTACTAAAGGATTGTGAGGAGCTCAAGGAGCTAGATCCACCTTTATAGGTATTTTGGAGGCAAGTAACCCTCCTTCCAAGGAGTTTTCCCCTCAACCATTTTGTATAAATAAAGAAGCCCAATGGCTCAATAGGTTTCAAAATTTTAGAGAAGACTAATGAACGTTGAAGCTAGAAGTTTGTACTTGTCATCTTCATTTCCATGTACTTGAGAACATTTTGAGATTAATGAGAAGTCTTTTGTTGCCTTAACTATAAGTGCGTTTTAGGGGGCTAAGTTCCCTTGGGTTAGGGCCCAACCCAAGCACTCTAGTTTCTCTCATTTTACATTTTATTATGCATATTTCATTTTTGTATTTAGGATAGTAATATTTCCTTTCTTGCAAGTTTTGTTTATATAGAAAGATGCCTTCATAGATTCATCAACCACCTATCTGGGAAAGTGTGGTTGTAAGCCTTGTATCAGAAAGCATAAAAATATAGGTTTCATTTTTCAGGAAGTAGGAAGATCTTGAATAAAATTCAACTCATCCTTTCCTTTCTAATTTACTTTTATGCAATTGATACAATAAGCATGATTTAGATGTCTTCCAAGATTGAGTGATCTTTGTGTTCAAAACATGCTGTTGGATTGGAGGGCATGGAACTATCATTCCCACTTGTCATCCTACTAGAAGAACCTTCCTTCCTCCCTCAACAACTTCTTAAAAAACATTGTTCACTGAGAGTTCTTTTTAGATTTGTTCAAGGCCATCGTGTGTATTTATCCTTGTGAACAATGACCCCTTGAGGGGTACTAAGCATGGCAAGGACCTCATACAACCTTCTTCCACCTTCCACTACCATTCCTCAACTTTATATCACCTTCTAATCCCTGAGAATTCTCTCGAATCCAATCTTGTAGCAAACCAGGGAAATCTTGTAGCATTCTTTAGCACCATGTAAAAACTCTCCAAACTTGACCAAAATTGTCCTTAAAGCCTGCTTTTTGAGTCATAGCCTTTAATGATACCCACTAGGCCCTTGAACCAAGTTTGAGGAAGACTAGATACCACTTAGGACTTGTATCTTCACAACTGCAATTCATTTATGCAATTAGGGTTAGTAAACAAGTTCATGAATTGAATGGTACAGTAATGGTTTACATGATTAATTTTTGAAGCACTTAATGAACTTTGTTACTAGGATATGATGTTTTTTTAATGAAGTGATTGAGATTTAATTTCATGCTCTTTAATTTATGCAAGATAGATTAGGTTTTCCTTCTCTATTTTATGTTTGTTAAGCTAGGGTTTCCATTTCTAGCATTGTCATTTTCATACAAATAGACTAGACTTTCATTTGATGCAGCATTTACATTTCTTGCAAGTAGATTAGCATTTACACTCTTGCAAGTAGATTATCATTTACATTTCCTACAACTAGATTAGCATATACATTCCTATAAGTAGATTAACATTTACATTTCCTGTAAGTAGATTAGCATTTACATTCCCGCAGGTATATTATCATTTACTTTTATGCAACATTTCCATTTCTACAATTATATTAGAACTTCCTTTTTTGTAGCATTATTTCATTCTTGCAAAGTCTAGATTTATTTTTTACAATGGTCTCTATACACTTTGGTTTGGTTAACTTCCTTAGAGAAACTTGAGTAGAGCTTAGCTTACTATGCATATAGCACTGTCACCTCTCAAGTTTGTATGAACCCCAGGTTGATAAATTAAAGTTGGTAGCCCTAGGAGTTGCAACATTCTTGTTGCAATATTAGAGCTTATCACTTTGATGCTCCTCCTAGCCATAAACCGTGCAGTTCATAGTCATTTAATGGGGGGTCATCCTCAATCTAGGGCCTCAACTCCATGAGAAATGGTAAACCAATAATAACAACATATCCATGGCCAAGACACCAACCCTACCATCACGACTCCAACCACAACACCTTTCTTCCCTGAACTTATGCCTAAATTGCATACCCTTCTCTGTGACCTGTAAATACCTCTTCTATGCCCACCTTCAAGGGCACCTTATGAAAAACCATGAACTTATCAACACAAAACTTCCAGGAGCTTGTGCTACTTCTAAGGCATAACCAAATCAACTCCCAGTCTGTTCCAACACCCATGCATAAGGCTTACCAACCAGTCACTAGAGCTAGAAAAAATCTCAATTAGTTCACCAACTAGTTGCTAAAAACCAAGTTCATCAAAGTTCCAATTATTTCTAGAGTCCAAGCACAAGACTTATCGACTAAAATTCTCAGTCATTTTCAGAATCCAAGCATAAAGCTCACAGATTAGTTGATAACCATCCATAACTAATCATTGAATAATTCATCTAAAAGAATGATTGAGTTATCAACTCCCCCTTTTATAAACACATTTCTCCTTTATTTAATATTATAATATTACAATATTACCTTTTCATTAAGATTATTTTTCTTGCGATTCAGTCATTAGCCCCTATATTCTTTTATTTAGGTCCACCTACAACCATTATGTTTTTATTAATATACATGAATTAAAAATATTTAATTCACCGAGGCCTCCTGACCTCATATCATATAAGAGCATAACCACGTGGGCACACCATCCCAACACATAGACACACAAACACATCATCATACCGCCCCAGAATAGCCTAATTAATTGTGTCCCAAATTGTGAGTGTTATGAAACCAACTCACAGAAATATAGAAAAGATAGATCAACGACTTAAAAATTAGCCTCTTTGAGGGGGAAACCTCCTTTACATTACAAAAATAAACAATTCTTGGATGATACAAATGATAAGACCTCCTTTCTATATATAGGAGTCTAAGGGGTCCATTACAATTAGAGCCTACATAAAAATAATATTGTAGGGGCACAAAAATAACAATAGTAGGCTTCTATGGGGCATAATAATAACAACATGGGGACTATATGGGCACAATAATACCATAAGGAGGTTGCACTAATAATAATAAGGGGTTACACTAGTGGTATAGGGACCTAACATGCCCCTCTACTTCAAAAAGTGTTGTCCTCAATGCTTGAGTAGTTATGGATGCTTTTGTATAAAATTCTCATCCTCCCATGTGAAATATTTAGCGGGTAAGTTATTCCACTTGATGAGATACTCTAAAATTGATTGATTTTGTAGATGTCAGTTTCTTGTTTTTATGACTACTTCTGGTTCCAATATGATTTTTCCTTCCTCGTCAAGTTTTGGAAAAAATTTTTGAACTGGGATCTTCTCACCTATAAGATTCTTTAAGCATGAAACATGGAAAATTGGGTGCACTTGGGAATATGCAGGAAGCTCCAATTTGAATGCCATAGTACCAATCTTTTGTAACACCTTGTACGGACCATAATAATTTGGTGATAATTTATTATCCTTCTTAGCTTGCTTGAGGGAAATTTGTTTGTATGGTTGTAGTCGTAGAAATACCCAGTCACCTACATTAAACCTTCTTTCACGGCGACGTTGATCTGCCTTTTGTTTCATTCTATTCTGTGCCAAAGTGAGGTTATCTTTTAAGAGTTTGAGAACATTTTGTTTATGCTCGATGTGATCTTCCACTGCTTGAACCTTAGAATTTTCTTTTAAAGATGATGTGATGGATGGTGGATGATATCCATAAAGTGCCATAAATGGGGTCATTTTTGCTGCAGTATGGAAGGAATTGTTATACCACCATTAAGCCGGAGGAAACCACTTTACCCATTGTGTATACTTATTAGATACAAAGCAACGAAGATATCCTTCCAAACAATTGTTCACTATCTCAGTTTGCCCATCAAATTGAGGATGATAAGATGAGCTATGAGCTAATTGAGTACCCAAATATTCCACTTCTTATACTCCAAAGAAACATTTGGAGCTTTTTGCATATAATTGTTTCACCTCCAATGGTTTGAGCACCCTATCAACATGTTGAACATGATCCTTCCAAGACTTGTTTTAGATTTGTATATCATCAAAATACGAACACAAATTTTCTAAGGAAGGGTTTGAAAATGGAATTCATCAAACCTTGAAATGTAGAAGGTGCATTGGTAAGGCCAAAATGCATGACCAAAAATTCATAATGATCCTCATGAGTTCTAAATGTTGTTTTTGAAATGTATTCAGTGTTCATTCTGATTTGATTATATCCTGAACGAATATTCAACTTGGTGAAGTATATTGCTCCATGTAATTCATCCAATAATTCATCAATGACAGGAATGGGAAATTTATCTTTAATAGTAAGGTTTTTGAGCTCCCTATAATCCGGACACATACGCCATGATCCATCCTTGTGTACCAATACCACTAGAGGAAAGAAAGAACTTTGACTAGGTTGAATTATACCAACCTCTAGCATTTCTGCACCCATACGTTCAATTTTACTCTTTTGGGCATATGGATATCAGTAAGGCCTGATGTTTGGGGGAACACTTCCTGGAATCAAATGAATAGCATGATCACAATCATGAATAGGTGGGAGGCCTTCGGGAGTCTCAAATACCTTGGAATGGTTGTCCAAAACGTTTTGGAGATCTAGAGAAATAGATGATTTCGACGTGGGAACCTCTAGTGAACATAATTATGCAATTACGCTCCATTTTTATTTCTTTAGAAGCTTTGTAATGATGTTAGAGCTGATTATATTTGCCACTTTCCCTTCAATACCCCTTAATTCAACTTCCTTTCCGTCCCAGAAAAATTTCAAGAAATTTTCTTGAAAATTAAAAGCTATCACACCCAAAGTTTGTAGCCATTAGAATCCTAGTACAACATCTACACCACCCATTGGAATGGAAAGCATTGGACTATTCAAGACATATTTTCTCATGGATAGCTTGATATTATTTCACTTTCTAGAGAAATTTATGGTTCCTCCTTTTGTAACCATTACTTGACACTTTGGTGTTGGATATAGGAAGTAATTCAATTCCTTGCCTATCATAAAATGAATAAAACTATGGGTACTACCCGAATCAATTAACACTATTACCTTTTTCTTCTTGATATGCCCTTCTATCTTGAGAGTTTGAGTGGTAATTCCTGTCAGTGCATTACAAGATATGGTCAGATTCATTTTTTCTTTCTCTGGGATTGGTTCCTGGTGTATATCCTCTTCTTTTGAAATTTCTTGTTCCTTTTCTTTCTTCTCTTCCCCATCTATGTAAATTAATTTCATATCAACACACTTATGACCTTTAATGTATTTTCTATCACAATTGTAACAAATCCCCTTTGCTATTTTTTCTTCCAATTGTTGTGGTGTCAACCTTGTAGGCGGTGAAATGTTAGGAGAAACAACACTTCCATCTTTATAGTTGTGAGTGGTAGGCTTCCTTGTTTCCATAATTTTTCTTTCCATTTTTCTTACCAACCTGAATGCCTTCTCCAATGAATGAGGTTCCCAAAGGCAAACCTCATGTTGGATGTTATCCTTTGAAATCCTTATGAACACATCAATCCTATGCTCCTCTGGAATATATTTTACCCTTATATTCATGTTGGCTTAGGGGTTCCTGACCCAGGTTCAGAGTTAGCTGGGCCATCCAAAAAAACCCTACACTATTGGCCCTTTTGGCAACAACCCACGTAGTGCAAGCTGCAGTCTCACCCGAAGCAGTATAGGGGGATGAAAGAACCAAGTTTCTACATCTAGAGACTAGTGTGATGTCTTCCAGTGCCTTAGATCCACCTTCACGCATATCAACAACCTTTTAGGGAATGTTGCTACAACTCCGTTAAAATAGCCTTTAGACCTTCGCGAAGGTATACAATCTATCCTTGTGGACCTTTAACAGTCAATTAGCCTACTTACGTGCATTAGAGAATAATCCTAAATTAGGGTTCATGCAGATTTACTTAAGTTATTAATAAACATCAAAGAATGCATCTGAGTCTTCGCAAAAATACTTAAACATGCATTGCATACATCATTAACACTTATTCAAGAGAATCACGCCACATTCAATCAATATTCCATAAGACACATTATTCCGCAATAGCATATAACATTAACAAAAATAACATAAATACACAAGAATTCTTCGGAAATTGTCTTATTGATCTTGAATTCAAGGATATAGACTCAAACTATCTTGTGCACAAAACTGTAGGGGTCCATGCACTCAGCCGCTGACTCTACCCAGGCCTTTGCACACTAAGTTGTAGAGCCTTTCTTCTACCTTACCCCCTTCTCTTCACTATCACTTCCCATTCATCATCAATTATTATCCAAAAACATGCCATAAACTCTCTATGACACACCTGTTTATATCCTTTTTCATACAATGCCATGGTCCACGGACCATGGTGTATCTCAAAACCGACTCAAAATTTACATAAAAAAGGGGGCTAAATCCATTTGATTCCTACTCATCTACAGGTTCCGTATCCACAAATCATAGAGACTTTATATTATCAAAACTTGGGTTATCTTAACCCCAAAACTGACCCAGGGGACCCCATCCCAATAGACCCCCAACACAAAGGTCGTGACTCGCCCTCGAGTCACTCTGTTGGCATTGCGATCTTACTGTGAAGATCCCCCAACTCCACCTAGATCACTGCAACCTCGACAACGCTTTGCGTTGCTGCCTGCTTGACTTCCTCAACCAATTTTTCCGTGGCTGGTCCTTCTACAGCCAGCCTAATCGTCTGTTGTTTCTGCTGCAACCCTTTAAGATTGTCCTGAATAGTATTTGTGACTTGATAAGCCTCCTCTAACCATGTCTGCAACTAGGCCTTTAGCAAGGCCTCCTTCTTCTATGCTTCCTCTACCTGTGCTAGGCAATGCTTTCCCTCCTGTAATTTTGCAAGGCTCTACACTGGTGCTATGGAGCACGTAGTTTCCCTGAATTCATCATATTGTGTTTGCAACTCCTGTACCTCCATGTTCAGTATCTACAGGTTCGGATCCTCCTGCATATTGGTCACTAGCTCCATAGCCTGCTCAAATAATGTCACATAGTTAGTGATTGTGGCATCCAAAGTAGCCATGCCTTCATTTATCGTGGCTTCGCGTTGCTCTCAGACCTCAGGCGAAGTCGTGGGATACAAATTTAATTGTAGCTCTATAATATTCATGTTGAGTTCAAACATGACTCAGCCAACCTCTGCTTTAGCCTCACGCACACCCGTGGCTAGTTTTCTGATTTTGGCTTCTGGCTCTTTATCCTCTGAGATGTGAAGCTCAGGCACTAGCTTGCAAGCCTCTGCTACTTTTGACTCCAGACTAGAACTACGTGTCTAAAGTGCCTCCTTCTCCTTCAAATCCTGCATCTTTTCAGTAACGATTTACTCATTTTTCACTTTATACTCACTTATGAGGTTGAAGGTGCGTTGCTCCCTGGTTCTCAATCCATATGCCACCCCTGTATGTAGCACGTGGAGGGTCTCGTTGGAGAGCGCCGCTATATTGTTACAGGGAATAGTGTCCACTTAGATGTTGCTATTCCCACTAAGAATGGTAGCTATCTTAGAAACAAACAAGAAAAGTCTACTTTTGTTTTCCTTTATGAAAATAGCTAAGAGTGGAACCAAGGAGACCAACCTTAGTCTTGCTCTTGATTTCCTTGTTTGATTCCTCTCTTTCCTGGTAGAGCTTCGCCACTTCTTCTTTGTCTGCCCAGCTTCAAAGAGCACCTGTAGAATCACAACAACATACTACTATCGAAGAACAAAGATCTATATTCATAAATAACACAGGACCAGATGTGTGTTAACCATACAAATGCATATATAAGTAAACATACAAGAATATGGAGGAAAAATTGAATAGCTTTATTAAGATGAAAAGTATCAAGAGGATTACAACCATATGTTATGACCCAACATCATCCTCCAGCTAGAAAGCCCTTCTTCACCTCAAGTAAAGCTTAGATCACCCAACACTATGAATATACACCAGAAAACCAACATCACTTCTCTACAAAATACAAGATTCCAGCCTCTGGATCTCTATGATGAGGGATCCATATATAGATGATTGTAGCGAGGTGAGTCATCTTCTAGGGTTTTGATTAGTGTCCTCTCTCTAATAGTTCATGCTTCCACTTGGAGAATGGTGATCTCTTACTCATCCCTGGTTGAAAACAGAGAGGCAAGTGTCAGAGGGGAAGCTTATGGAAGATTCCATGATCTTCCACCTCGCATTTTGTCCCTGCCATTTTTCCATTTCCGACCATCGCACCCTATAGAGGAGCTATTCAGTATGCATCACCCTTGTACACTGGGAAGGTGATATGCATCACACCCTCTGCACTGGGTTTTCAGTATGGTCTAGTTTTGACCATTTATGAGCAATTTTTATTGGAGAACTTCTGGGATGATGTAATCAGTTGACCTTGTTCCTTTAGGTAGTGAAGCAACACTTTTAGGGACTTAGGAGCCCTCAGTTTATGGACATTTATGATTGGGGTTGAAGTGCCCAAAAATGTCTATAATAGTTGCCCCCTAAAGCATGAGGTTGTTAATCTTTTTGATGTCGGGTGAAATGCTTTACTATGAGGATCCAAAGTTTTTTTGAGCTGGAAGACGACCTTTGATAAGATACAATACAATACATTATTTTGACAACATTTTTTCATGATCTAGCTAAGGCAGGCATTCCCATGCTCAGCTTTATAAATTCATTTTCATGTACATAAGACAGACAATCGTCTGTGTGGTAGACTGATGATTTGGACTCATCATCCTTTGACTTGGATGATCATCTATTTGGCAATGATGTACGCTTGATGTCTTTATATTCCTAAATATATCACAGCCCGGATGGATGAAACTAGGTTCGAGGTCTTCAAAACTCGTTCAATCTTCACTCAGAGTACAAGTCGATCCATGTGAAAAATGTTCTGGAGTCGAACATGGAAAGACATCGCCTAATTATCAGCCAATGATGTAAGTTGTTAATAGGCGCGAGAGGAATCACCAATAATGACAATGACCCTCAAGGTACTACAGTACAATTCACTTGGTGTGAAAAATGACTTGGCATTGAGCACCACGTAAAATCTCTTGGTTGAAGGCCATTTATGTAAACATGTCGCCGAAAGTGAGAAACTTTCCATTGAGGCATGCAAGCTTCAAAGTATTGCAAGGGTTGTTCCTAAGTCAAATTCTTGGATAATGAGCTGATGTCGAAAAGAAGTGACTCGTCGTAGGAGGGCTTTAATGAATCCCACATCAACGACATGGAATGAAGTAAATGATTTGGAGGTGAAAACAATCTGATGATACAGGGTTCAGGGTGGCAGTCATGAAGGAATGGAGCATGAATGCATTGCAGTGGGTAAGACACATGCGAATTGTTTGAATGACTTCTCTTGAACATATCGGCGACACTGACGATGGATTAGTAGCGTGAACCCCAAAGATGGATGGTGTGATGGACCAATGGTGATGACCAGTGAACAGAACAACCCAACCCGGCTTGGATGCGGAAGGAAAGTATCATGTTCAAGAGCGACTTGCTACCAATAAAGCTTTTTCAAGTTTTCTTCCCAATTTTCCCCAGTCATTGCTGACTAGTACCTCTTTATTTTTGTCAAGCTTGAGGAGGATAATATATGCTTGTTCTATAATCTGCCCTTCGGGCGAAGCTGTCACTATATTTTAGTGAGCCTAGCGACAGTGAAACTTGTTCTCGCCCATTTGGACGAGTTTGTCGCTATTCGGTTTTAACGAGTTTAACTACAAAGATAACTCAGTCCCTTCCAATTTTAGAGAGTCTGAAAGGAATGGAAAGGAGACTCCAATGATTCTTTCTCGTCACGTAATCCCTTAAATCCGAAAAAGTGTAAAATAATACAAAAGGGATGAATTTTCGATAGTTTTAATGAGCCGAACAAGACAAGCGCTCGATCTTTTTGTGTAATAATCCCTCAGGTCCAAAAAGATTAAAATCTAGAGGAGGGATAGCACTTTCGATGACTTTAACGAGCCGGAGAGGCCAATCGCTCGGCAATCTTTTCATATTTTACGAGTTAGTTGAAAAGAGCTTAAAAGAGACTCGTTTTCGAGGAATGAGTGATGGTTTTGGGTAGCAGCTGATTCTAGGTAAGATTTGGAATTCTCGAATCATGGTAGTGTCACAAGGATGGCTAATAGAATCACTCTTCGTAGATGTTCCTCGAAGGGGTAAACAATCATATGGGGGTGAATGATCAGCTAAAAAAAAAGTGGAGGTGATGATGAGAACACGACCAAGGCTCAAAAGCTGGCGATAAGGCATTCACAATGGTTATTTACTGGTTCATTTTTTAATGAGCTTAAACGCTGGGGGAAAATTTTGCTCATGACTTATGTCTATTTTTTAACGAGCTTGAACTATGTGCTAAAACTACTCATGGGGGGGTTTATTTTTAACGAGCTTGAACCCATCAGTAACATTGCTCGCCAGTCATATAAGAAGGATGTCTCATTCAAGATGCCATTTTGAAGGGGCTTGCATCTTTTAAAGCTTTGTCCCGAATCATTTCTTATGAAAGCTAGGAAACGACCAGCCTTACGGGTTTAAAGGGTTAGAGGTCCTACAAATTTAGAAAATAAATAGTCGCTCTTCACTTGCATGCAGAAAGGTTTTCATGCCCCCAGGAATAGAAAAAAATTCCCAGGTTACCATGAAAGTTCCCCGCAAAGCGAACCGAATGCTTCCTTGGTGACGTCTACCGAAATAGACAAAGGTGAGCGGTGCAGACGCATGCCACTCACATAACTTTAACGAAGGTATCTTGTTCCAGCCTAATCCTATTTTCCTATGAGGACGAATGTGTCAGACTAGTCATATATCCCCCACGAAAACCTGCTCTATATCCAAGGTTTTCCTTCTGAAACAGACTAGGGTGCATGCCCCTTGGGTTTCAGTCACATCCTCCTGAATCACTCGCGCTCATCAGGTGGACGGACCAGAGATCGATGAGACATTCCTTACGTGAAAAGAACATTTAGGGATGGAATTTGACTATTTGCAATGTGTGAACCGGGGAATGACATTTGGTCTATGAGCTTGACCATTCTGCCTTCGTACAGAAAACACATTACTCTAAAGAGTGAGGAGATGATGGCTCCCATGCAATAAATATAGTCGCGTCCAAGGAGTAGATTATAATCCAAGGGTCCTTGAACTACCATCACGTTCATGTGAACGGTTTTCCTTGTCAAAGTAATGGGTACATTTGGAAGGATCCCTAAAGGTCGACTAGTTCCTTTGTCGAAGCCTGTCAGATTTCTTATTTTAGGCAAAAGCGATGGTGAACCAAGCACTTTCCAAGCAGTTGAGGAAAGGATAGTCACAGAAGCCCCTTCATCAGATGGTACCATCCATGACCATTCTGTAAGCTTGTACAATGATTATGAATGGTACAGTAGCTGGTAAATGGGGTCTGCCTTGTAGGTTCCAGTCGAAGGAAACGACTAGGTTGCTAGGAGGTGGGACCGAATAGACGACCAGATATGACTCTGATGAACTTCCTTCCTATGATAAAGGAATGGGTGGACTGCCCCCAAGTTCATCGGAGTCTGTGTTTATGAAAAGAATTTGAACCATGTCGTTCTCTTTCTCTTCAGTGACGGTGTCATTTGAAGATGAACACTCTAAAGGCAAGACCGGGTCAACTGCCATCTCGACCTTTTGACTTTCATTTGGTATGGATTCAGATGGTTCATTTTCAATGATAGACACTTCGACCGACCACAATGACGGGCCAGCCGGATTTTCAACCAGTGGAGGACTTGGCAAGAGTTTTTTATATCCAGGAGGAAGCCGTAGCGGTGAATCAAGACGGTCATCCAAAAATCTTTTGGCTTCGTCAAGGAACGGACAACGGTGGATGGCGTGATTTCCTTCACACAATTTACCTGGAAATCTGGGATTCCTTTTTTGTCCAGGTGCTTCACTTTCACTGGTTGATGGTGTGCATTCAACATGATCATCAGAGGTTGATGACACCGGATTATGCAAACGAGGAGACCAATCCCTTAAGATCCGAGGGATGCAGGGACAATCTCGGTGATAGTGGTCTCCATTGCAAATGACATAAGGATATTTAGGTTTAGACGGTGCGGTGTGAGGATTTTCGCTAGATGACGCTTGGTTGCCCCCTTTCAATTTTTTTTCCTTTTTCTTCTTTTCCTTTTTCTCTTTCTGCTTCTTCTTCTTCTTAGTTACTTGATTTTAGCTTTATCGGATTTACCAAGCGAAGAGGAAGGAGGAGAGCAAGAATCAGATGAAGTAGAATGTTGGGAGGCAACTGTAGTGTCATCCAGTTGCTGACTTGACTGTTAAGGAATTATGGGATTCTAAACGATAGAGGTAGAGAAGAGCTAGACAGGCAAACCAATTGCCAACCCTGGAAGTGACAATGTGGCCATATGGGGTGCGCCAACATCTCCCCAAGAGGAGAAGAGACTAGGATTTCCTCCAAGGGGAAATCCTTGGTTGGTAGACTCCATTTTCTCAACCTAAAGACCAAAGAGGGAATTTGTGATGTTATTCCGATTAAAATAATTTTAGACGCTTTGACACAACTTGTTTTTTCAATTTTAAAGAGTCGAGAAAAAACAAAAGATGACTCTAGTCACCTTCGATTTTTATTGAGGCCGAAGTGACAAGTGTTTAGAGGACCTTTTCCTTTAAGGAGTCTGAAAAGGAGCAAAATGGAATTCTCTAGAGATCTAGGTAGAGGGGATTACCAAACCAATCATAAAACTACAGAATACATTTTATGGTACGGCAGTCAATCTTCCCGAATGCTGTGTTCAGTGCATTGCGATCGATAGGGCGGCAGACACGGCTTCCTAAGGATAAAGGATGCAGCCTATTGTGGTCTCCCAAAATATACTCGATGGTACATGGGAGCACAAGTCCGTACTAGCACTTTCCATCTCAGAGTGGAGGAATCACCCAGCCAACAATGAAAAAAACAGTTACTAGGTTTTACGACGCCGGAATATGTCTCTAGCCTAGACCTCTAAATGTTGTGCGTTAGGTTCCAAAGCGTTGTTAGATTCATTAAATTTATTTTAAGTTGATCTTGCTTAAAAATTTTCCTTTCAGTTTCACCGCGTGATGTGTATACAATTCCTAAAATGCAGTCTAAGATGATAAACGAACGTTTAATCTTCTTTTGGCAATGAAAATCCTAGCTACTAAGTAAAGAAAGTTAAGAATCTTTCAGCAAAGAGCACATAGCACACACTAAATGCACTGTCCTAAATCAAACCAAGCAGTCTAAATGCAAATGAACATGCATGTATTTGTTTTCAGCCTTCTTAATGTATGAATAATGATAGGAAAGCTATGTGCAAATCTGAATTATTTTTCAAAGCAACAATACTCAACAAATTTCTTTTCAAAATGAAGTGAAGGTAAGAGAGACACTTTGCGATTTCGAAATGAAAATTGCTTTTCGACACTTTAAAAACTACTAATTCAAATCATTTGCAATAGTAACTGTATAATCAACTGTCAAGGACAATGAGATTGTCTTCTAAAATTGAAAATGATAGATACGACACTTTCAGATCAAGAAATGACAGTTCGACTATGCTACTTTTTTGCAAAAGAGAACTGAAAATGGCTTATAATACATAAAAAAAACTTACAATTCTTTGCACTATGGAGGCAGAATAATGTAAGAGAAGGGGATTTTCACAGAGATAAACTGACCATAGACAGCAAAACTCCTGAATAGGACTGAAAATAGTGAGGAAAAAACCAAAGTCTAAAGGTAAAGTTAACCTTCCCTGACCATCGCACCTGTCACACTGTGAATTTAGTATGCAGCGCACCTACTGCACTTGGGAAGTGCGATGCACACTGACTGCCTTGAAGGTAGGGTGCGATGGTACCAGTGTGAGACTTTGAATGAGTTTTTACTCACAATTTGCAATTCAGTTCAGGAATTTAGGCCGAGTAAGTGATGTTCAGTATATGTAAATCACAAGGGGTGATCTAAGGAGGTTACTAGAGCCACCACTTAGGGAAATTAGACTGTTTGCAGATCGATTGTTTAATTCATAAACAAAACCCAAAGATAGACTGAAGCAACATTGATCTACTTCGCATTTGTATAACAAATGCAGTTCGAAGGCTAGCTGGCTTGGCTTCAGGCTCCATCTGTAAGTTTATAAAAGAAATAAAGATAGGCTAACAAACAATCTAGTCGCTCCCCAGTGGAGTTGCCATTTTGTTGCCGGGAATAGTGTCCACTTGGATGCTGCTATTCCCACTAAGACTGGTAGCTCTCTCAGAGACAAACAAGTAAAGTCTACTTTCCCTTTCTTCTTCATTTGCCCAGCTTCAAAGAGCACCTGTGGAATCACAGCAACATACTACTATCGAATAACAAAGATCTATATTCATAAATAACATAGGACCAGATGTGTATTAACCATACAAATGCATATATAAGTAAACATACAAGAATATGGAGGAAAACTTGAATAGCTTTATTAAGATGAAAAGTAGCAAGAGGATTACAACCATATGTTCTGACCCAACATCATCTTCCAGCTAGAAAGCCCTTCTTCACCTCAAGTAAAGCTTAGATCACCCAACACTATGAATGTACACTAGAAAACCAATAGCACTTCTCTATAAGATACAAAATTCCAACCTCTGGATCTCTGTGATGAGGGATCCATATATAGATGATTATAGGGAGGTCATCTTTTGGGGTCTTGATTAGTGTCCTCTCTCTGATAGTTCCTACTTCCACTTGGAGAATGATGATCTCTTACTCATCCCTGGTCGAAAACAGAGAGGCAAGTGTTAGAGGGGAAGCTTCTGGAAGATTCCATGATCTTCCACCTCGCATTTTGTTCCTGCCATTTGTCCATTCCCAACCATCTCACCCTACAGAGGAGCCATTCAGTATGCATCACACCTTGTACACTGGGAAGGTGATATGCATCACACCCTCTGCACTGGGTTTTCAGTATGGTCCAGTTTTGACCATTTATGGGCAGTTTTTAGTGGATAACCTCTGGGAGATGATGTAATCAGCTGACCTTGCTCCTTTAGGTAGTGAGGCAACACTTTTAGGGACTTAGGAGCCCTAAGTTTATAGACATTTATGATTGGGGTTGAAGTGCCCAAAAATGTCTATAACACACATGCAGCTGCCAGAAGGAAATACATGTTTCTTATGGGTTACTTGAACTATTGCATGAAGGACTTTAGTTAGAACTTCAGTGATTGAGTTCTATGGAGTTGAATGAGGAGTTTATGGAGTTGTGTTCAGTTTGACTTAGTTGAACTAGTTGTATTTAGTCTAACTGATCAATAGACTAAGTGATGAGTGGTGTGAATTAGTTATTAATTAATTCACTAATTATTAACTCATAAAGCAACTGAAGAATACATTATCTAACTCAGCGCATGGACAGTTCAGTGGAGACAAGTGTTAGAGGTGAGTGAAAGAGAAAGACAACAGTCAATTGTGACTATATTTGTGCATGAGATTTGCACAATCAATGGATTGAGTATTGCCAATGAGGATTGCGTGGTATATCCAAGGGAAATACGAATTTGGATCATTCATTCATTAGTATTCTCATACAGGATTGTGCAGTGGAGGCAGGCAAGCAGCGAGGGAGATTTCAGCCAGTAATTGATTCAGATCTGAGCTAGTTTGTGTGTAACAGGTGGAGATAGTACTGAGTACTTGCGAGGAGTATTGTACTATGTATTGTTACATGTTCTCAATCAATATAATATACAGATAGTTGGGGGTTTTCAGCTGTATGCTTTCCCCGTGATATACTGTGTTGATATGTGTGATTGATGCTTCAATGTGCGCATGCGATTGTTTCTTTAATACTGTAAATTGATGATCAATGTAAAGGAGGTTATGTATTATGCATGATTCCACAAATAGTGTATAATCAGGATAATCTCTGTGAATAAGTGTCATATTATTCAAAATTTTTACACTTCTTCATTCCTTTATAATTCAAAAAAGAACTTTCCTATGCACTATGTTTCTGACAGGGTGCATGCTTGCACTGATCTTCTTGCACCGCTTAAATTATACTATTCTGCTAGTGCCATTCTACTTGCTTTATCACATAGGACAACATGTTTGCACTAGTGCAAGCATACTATCTAAAACTAGAGAATTTAAATAAAATATAGGCTGGACTTCCACATGACTTCCTCAACTTATACTAAAAATTTGCTCTGCCCTTTCTTGGTGCTTTAGAGCATATCCTTTTGCTCTTTGTGCGCGAGATCCTGCAATAAATTCACGAGGGAATAAAGAAGTGGGAAAAGGGAAATTTCAGAATGGGAAGGAATTTTGTTATAGGGATTCCAAGAATAGTACCAAAAGAGGGAATAAACAGAAGTGGGATAGGGAAAAAAATTCAAGGGTAAGTAGGATTTCTTCAAAGCGGACAAGGTAAATTTAGAAGAATGTGGGAAGGTTAATCATTCTAGGATTGAAGAAGAAAACTGAGGGAATATTATGAAATTGGAATAGGAATAAAGGGTGGTGTTTTCCCAGTAACCAAGTAATTAGAAATGTCAGCAAACCATGAAGTATTTGTTGACATAGAAAAACGATGTTCATCTGGAAAATCATCATTAACAAGAGTTGCTTCACCAGGATTATCTAATCTAGAAAGAAAATCTGCTACAACATTAGATTTTCCTAGTCTATCAACAATAGTAATATTAAATTCCTGCAACAATAGTAACCACCTAGTCACTCTACCACTAGTTAATGGATTTTTCATAAAATATTTGATCGTGGAATGATTATTATATACAAATACTTTATATCCTGTAATATAGTGTCTCAACTTATTAATTGCAAAAATTACAGCTAAAAACTGTTTCTCTGTAACTGTATAATTTAATTCAACAGAAGATAAATTCTTACTAATATAATAAATAACACAGGATTGTTTATTTTCCTCTTGTCCTAAAGCTATGCCAATAGCCAAATTTGAAGCATCAGAGGAAATGTGAAAAGGCAGAGATGAGTTAGGACCTCTTAAAACGGGTGCATGTACTAACTTTTCCTTAAATTTTTCAAAAGACTTTAGGCAAGCTGTGGTCCAAGAAAATTCACTATCCTTAGCTAGAAGTCGGAAAAGAGGGGTAGGTATCTTAGAAAAAAATTCAATGAATCTCCTATAATAACCATCATGTCCTAAAAAACCTCTTACTTCCCTTTGAGTTTTGGGTGCAGGAAGATGCAAAATGATTTCGATCTTTGCTGGATCAACCTGGATACCTTTACTAGAAATCAAATGGAAAAGTACTTCTCCTACTTTGCACATTATCTACAATTCTTGTCACTCAAGGCGAGATGGGCTTATTGACAATGAAGAAGTACTTTTTCTAGATTTTTGAGAGCTTCTTGAAAAGAATCACCAAACACAAAAAAGTCATCCATATAAATTTCTACAAATTCTAGATCAGCAAAAGTGGCTAGGACTACCCTTTGAAAGGTAGTCGGGGCATTACATAAACCAAAGGGGAGCACTCTATAAGAAAATGTACCCTATCGAAATGTAAAAGTAGTTTTATCCTGATATTCGGGTGCAATCTGTATCTGGTTATAACCACTGAAGCCATCCAAAAAGGAAAAGTATTTCTTTCCTGCAAGGGTATCAAGCACCTAATCAATGAAAGGGAGAGGGAAGTAATCTTTGAGAGTGGTTTTTTTTAATACTTGATAATGAATACAAATATGCCATCTTCCATATTTCTTAGGTACTAGAACTAATGGAGAGACCCACTGACTGCCGGAAATAGGATAGATAAAACCAGCATCCAGGAGTTTCTGTACTTCTTCCTTCACAATATATCTTAGAGCTGGATTCATTCGCCTTTGGGGTTGTTGGATAGGTCGGGCTCCTTCTTGAATATTCATATGATGTGTACAAGTTTTAGGGGGAATACCCTTCATATCTTCATAGCCCCATGCAAAAGTACTAAGAGGGTTTTGCAACAAATTCAGAAGTTGTTATCACTGAGATGAGTCCAAATTTGAACTAATATACAAAGATTTACTAGGGCTAATCTCAACAAGAGTAGTATCAGGTTAAGGAGTACTCAAGGGGGTGGTCAAATGCATGTTGGCATTATGGCACAGGTGCTGTCCTTGATGGCAACCTTCTTTGGTAACAGATCTCAGTTCAGGCACTCAGAAAGTAGAAAAAGACATATACGCAGGTTCATCTAGACGAAGGCGCGTATACACGCGGGGTATACTTTACAAAAGCACGTATATGTTGGTGATCATTCTTTTGGTCCATGGCAGTTAGATCTTGGAACTTGAACCTATGTTTTGGACCATGGCATCTCGTCAATTGTGTCGATCCATTGTTTTGGGTTCATGGTATTGAAATGTTATGGTTTTGAACCATGGTATTGGGGAAGGCCTAGGACTATAAAAGAGGAAGGAGATCTTGTGAAAAATCACCATCTGGATTATTATTGAAGATATGATAAAGTGCTAGAGCTGGTATATTGGATGGTGACGTAGATCTGGATCTGAAGGAAGGAGGAACCTTAGCGCAAAAGGAAGGATAAGGTCTATTCATGGGTCATAATCTTTAAGCCTAAATGGTAGTATCTCTGTATGATTTTGATTTGCTTGATGTGGCGCTTGTCTGATCTATAAGTCTGATAATTAGTGATTGAATATCTGGAAGAGTGTGTTGTCCTTTATAGATCTATACGCAGGTTCAGTAAAGCGAACGCGCGTATACACGGAGTTTAAGGGAAGTAAAGTCGCATATACGCAGGTTGTTCCATACGTAGATGCGTATGCACGCAAGTTCCAGACTGTTGAAATTGTGTATATCCTTTAAGCTGTGATCTAGCTGTTTCTGCTTATTGCTGCTGTGTTCTGGGTTCTGTTGTGTGGTTTCTGGTACAGTGTTCTGTGTACATCTGTCAGAGAAGTATCTACTTGTTTCAGATCTAGTTGGTGAAAAGGAGATTGGTTAATTCTTGATGACTGTTTGATGTTCATGGATCCAGTTTGAAAATTGATGAAAAGTGGTCCCTGGAAGAAAGAGAAGGTTGTAGCCTTCTGTAGGCCAGCACCTACATACTAGTATCTTGGCTAGTACAAGAGCTAAGGGGGTTGTAGCTCCCTTCCAGGAAAGATGGAAAATGAGAGAGAGTTGTAGCTCTCTGCAGGTTGCAGCCTGCGTACTGGTAAAGGACTGCACCAGTACATTGTAAACAAAAGTTTCTAATTTAAAGAAAGATAGAGACGAATTGCAGTAGGTGGTTTTCACCCACATTTGGTTTCCACCTTATATCTGGTGTTCTTGTGTGTGATTGTATTTATGCTCTGTTTTACTGTCTCTGGTTACTGTTTATTTGATGCTGCATCTCAGATTAACAAACATCATCTGAAAGTTTAAGAAAATTAAAAGGTTTGCTCTGTGTACGCTGGTTTACCTTTGAATAGTTGCGTATATACGCGAGTTTAATTAACTGAAGTAGCGTATACAATTTGGTTTCTGAAAAGGATTATTTGACTTGATAATACTGATTCACCCCCCCTCTCAGTATTATTTCCAACAATTGGTATCAGAGCAGGTCCTTCTAAAGAAGCTTGATCGCTTGAAGGAAGATCTTCCATCATGAGCAACTACGAGAGGGAAGCATCTATCAGGCCACCGGTTTTTGATGGGACAAACTTCAATTATTGGAAGGTAAGAGTTACTGCCTATCTTCAATCTCTTGGTACAGAAGTTTGGAACATCGTAGAGACAGACTATGCTTTTCCTTCAACTACTCCTACAGATGCAGACGAGAAGAAGAAGTATGAAACAAATGCAAAAGCACTCAGCACCCTATTAGGATGTATATCCCAATCGGAATTCATGAAGGTAATGAACTATAAATCCGCAAAAGAGATATGGGACAAAATTGTCACGAGCTATGAAGGAGATGAACAGGTAAAGCGTGCCAAACTTCAAACTCTCAGGATTCAGTATGAGACTCTCAAGATGTATAATGATGAAAGTGTGGCTAACTATTTTCTTCGGGTAGATGAAGTTGTTAATTGTATGAAAAATTTGGGTGAAGAAATAAAAGAGGCTATTGTGGTTGAAAAGGTTCTAAGATCATTGTCCGCCAAGTTTGAATCTAAAGTATCTGCAATAGAAGAAAAGGAAAATCTACGAATTCTTACTATGTCTCAGCTACATGGAATTCTAACTGCTTATGAAATGAGAAATGGAGGTCCATCAGATAGAAGAGAAGCTGCTTTCAAGG